>CM052134.1:5816434-5998222 GCA_028454255.1 Halictus ligatus
CCTACATCTTCAAAAATTATGTTGTTTCGCAACACTGTTGCGTAACGACCGAACTCCTTTTTTTTTCACTCAGAAAATCTCGATGGAGATTTGCGACACGGTCGGAGGAAAAATTAACAACTTTTCCATTCGACTGCTTTGACCGAACAAGTTTATACTAAAATAGTTTCTTTAAAAAATTTAATCAGGCTAATGTTTCTTTCGAATTCACTAAATTGTGCTCACGAAATATTTATGTTTCATGTTTCAGGTACGTTCTATTTTTCATTACGGATCGTCACGCGAAAGCGTTTCGGAACAGGCGTGATACGCAGGAGGTACGTAATCCAATAACTATATCGCGTCGTCATACTTTTCGCGTAAACGTATTGGAGATTCATTGATCGCCTGTAAAGTGCCGGAGATTATTTTAGAAAGTATGCGCCGGTTTGCAAATAATCGATAAATTGACGAATAAAGGGATACGAACTTATTCGTACGCCTAATATTTGTTTTGGGTGTCTCGATTCTCAATGTTGAAAATAAATGGTAAAATTGTAGACCTTCAATCGGTCGGACCAGAGTCGCCAAATTAAGACTTGTTCCCTCACTCTAATTTCCCCTTCTACGATGGCGTTCCCCCCACGCCTCCTCCACGAGCCGGTCACGTGACGCGTTTCGTCTCTGTCGCGTGTATGCTTCAGCGTCACGTGACTAATTCGGTACGGGCAGAGAGAGGATAACTTGTTCCCCTCGATTCCAGTCGATTCCCCTGATCTGGCTACTCCGGATTGGACAGACTTAGCGCGCTATATCCACGGATGATCCCAGATTGAATCCGGATCTAATCGAATGAAACTCGGTTGAAGCTCGGTGGCGATTATTTTAAGAAGAATCATTTTAGGCGATTATTTATGGAAGTCACGCTTGCCGCGGGGCACACGTGCGCATATGAAAATTGTCAGAACGTGATGGTGTGCTGGCACGTTCGACCATCCGCCCACGGAAGCGGCGGTATTATTGTCCATTAACCATTCTTCCACTGGAAATCTGTAGAAATGGCCGTTGCTCGGTTAATATTCGACGCGGTTGCGTAGCGACCGAGAATTCGGAGAGCTTCTCTGCAGGGCCGCGGCGAGTATCGCGGGTCGTCTTTATGTATCGGGTGTTCCGGAATTATCGAGCACGTTGAATTGCTTTATCGAAGCGTCCGCGACCCGTGCGGAGATATTCGTTTTATCGCTGAAACTCGCTGTAAATCAAATTAATTCCTGTGCGCTACGCAGAAACGCTCGCGCAAAAAAGAAACTCCGGTTTTCGTTTTACAATTTCAGTCGAGCAATCGTGTCTTTTTTTTTAATTCTAAATTCAAATGAAATTCCTCGGAGAGAAAGAGTTACAAAGCCTGATAATCGTGTTTCTGTACCAGTAGCCAGTTTTGGAGTACCCTGGAAACCAAAATTTATAGAACAAGAAAGTCAATTCAGTTTTACTCATAATTTTATATTTTAAACTCACGGCATCGGCTCACGGCAGAATTATAGAGAAAACGAGTACGGTTTTACGTTAACCCGAAAAATGGATCAATTTTCACCAGAGAAGTGAAATTTTAATTTTGGTTCCAGTGAAATTATATTATAAATATTTTGTTTAATAATTAATAAGTTGTGTTTATTTTAACGAGGTGAAACATAAATATTACGTCAGGAATTTTAAATATTTGCTTATCTGTTAAATACGCTGCAATACCCGCGCGGTTGAAAAGTTCATCCTAATGTTCATAATTATTTTAATTACCACAGACATTTTATGCCGGTTTATGAGATATATGCATCAACATCGAGTTTAATGAAAATGTTTTCGGTGCTGTCGGTGTGCATTTATTGTGTTTTCGGTAAAAACGCGTTTGCTTTCTATCAGCGGCGTTTGTTCTTTCGATTTTCAAAAAAGTCGACGTTTGTATTTCGCGAAAGCGACAAACCGTTTTGAGACGGAGGTCATAAATTCCGAAGCGCGGAAATAAACGCGGAAAAGAAGATTTAGGAGCGCCGGAAATGAGTATAAACGAGTTCCCATGAAGCCTCATTCGGAACGAGGAAAAATGGTTTAAGCGAAAACGTTACTCTTCAGATTAATTCCGAATTGCACCGTCGACGATGGATCGCGAACAGGCCAAATATCAGTGTATATTTGTACAGGTCGGAAAAGGGTTTACACTGTTCGCGAAATTCACTTAATATTGAACCTAATTTGTTACTATCGTTCCCATTTTTTTACACATTAAAAAAAAAAAGATTAAGAAATCCGTTTCCAGTTTTTCCACCGTTTTACGAATATTATTCAACAAATTTACTTCTTTGGGTACTTTTAAAAAATGACAAAAAATTTGGACATCCTCATAAACCGATGCAAAGTAGTTTCCTTTGGCGCTCCGTGAACCTAACGCGAACCGTGAACAATGAGCAACAATTTCATTCCGACCCCGTCTCGTTCTTCCGGAAGAACCGGTTCGGGGGTTTAACGATTCATTTCGCCGTCGAATTAATTCCGCGCGATTCTATTAATTTGATACGGCCGGAAGAAATTGGGCCGAGAAAATACGGGCGGATAGGGGGCGTATAGTAATTTCCTTCTAATTCCGTCGAAATTTTACGATTCGTCAACGAGCGCGTTGAAACGCCAACGATTCCCGTTTTTCCAAGAACAAAGTGCCCTGGTTGCACTTTATATGGGTCGTAAGAAGTGCCGGGGACTAAATCCTAGTGACATTAAGAGGCTTTGTAATCAAGCGAGTTACGATGCCCACATACCTTCTCCGGATGAAAGGAGAATCAAGCGAACGTGAGAAAAAGAGTTGCTCGGGTGGGGGGATCGGACGTGGGGGGACAAGGGGGGGGGGGGGGAAGGGGAGGGGGATACAAGCGAGAAAAGAGAGAAGTCATAACTGGAGAGCGGCACAGTTATCGTATATGGGTACAGATCTCGGTTCTAATAACCGCATGTACAGCTACGCACGTTCTACATAGGCTATCGCGTACAGATGAGATCCTACTTATCGGCTGTAACGCTTAAAGATACATACACGCACGTCGCCCTGCCGCGCGCGGCCCGTATGTCACTGATGATGATGTTGATGAACGGCTACGACTGTAATTTCTGCGGTAACGCCCCATTGCCTTGCAATTACTCGCACAAAATGAAGCGGTCAGTTTATGTGTTCGTGCGGCGTCCACGATGGTGCTCGCCGGAATTAAAGACGCGCCGAATCAATTACGCGCCGCGTTTTCTGCGAAATCGACGGATTTGTGCCTCGGCAAATCCTCCCCGAGACCGCTGCTTCCTTTTGGAAATCATGCTCGAACCGCGGGTCGGAAAATGTGATTTTTGCGAATTTTTTGTGGCCAATGATTTTATTAAAGAATCACGTGATTTTGAACAGTCTAGAAATTAGAGAGATTCAACCATTTTCCAAGAGAATTTTCCAACCATGTAAAATTATGTTTTCTTTTAACACTTTCATATTTTCGTAAAGTCATTTCGGGAAAGTACTGTATTCACGTGTTCATAATTAACACGTGGTACACCGTGAGAATTTTATGTGTTCCACGCAGGTTCCACCTATTCCATTCATAAAAGCTGTCAACGTTTCTAATAATAATTTTCTGGCGCTTGATAACCAAGTTTTCGCCGTACGCTATAATTTAGTTTCGGTATTAATAAATTGATATCCACTGGCACGAATTTTATGTCCTTTCTATGTCGCCGGCGACCCACGCGGTATTCAACGTGCTAAAACAGTTTAGTTTCGAAATTTTGTTGTTGGAAAAGATTCGTCAATCGCAACGTTGTTGAAAAATTAATTTGCAATGAAATTGTGACACCTCAAAGCTAAAATATCGATTTTCACCGAAAAACTTGAGATCTTTTGCACGTGAAATGAAACGAGCTGAAAAAGTCAAGTGCTCGTAGATTTTTCTCTGTAAAATAAGCCTGCGAAGTTTGAAGTGGATCGATCATGGTGGTTTTTGAGATACCGCGAGCACGGTTTTTGGAAATGAGATTTCGAGAAATACGCGTTCCAATTGCCGCGAACCGTGGATTCTCGGACGTACTTTAAACGTTTGTAACTTTGTCAGCTTTATTTGGAGTCGGTTGAAACTTTCCGGACTTATTACTGATCAAGAATATGTCACAACTTAGCCGAGTTTCTTTACTTTATTGTTTCTAATAAACACATAAATGTCGAACTTTGTGGCGAAGTTCCTCCATTTGTTAGGGAGTACAGACACATGTATCGTACTTAAAAACAGTCATATCGTACTTAAAAACTTTCTACCCAATAATTGTCCAAAACACGGGTCTGAAGATTGACATAAAGTTTGGGTTCCACGATGTGATAGAATGAGAAATTTTCATTAGAAAAATGCCGTGAGTATGTTGGTGAAAGTCCCATGAAAGAATAATAAAAAATAAAAAAATATTTTTTAGAGAGTAGAGACTGTATTCTTCTGTATATTGAGACATGTTATCGCGTACGTTCACTGTTAATTAATGAATGATACTAAGAGAAATCGGTCTTTCACAATATCCATTGTGTTTCATTGTTTGTCCAACTCTATTTGTTTAATCCACAAAATCGGCCGGAGATTTCATTCGAATGAATTAAAACGAACAATGAAGTTCTATTCGGACATTTTCTCTGGACGTAGCTGGACTTGGAAATTCCGTAATGAATCGTTCGAAATTATAATTAAGTTTCACCGAGTCGTCATTGAAATTTTAATTGAAAAGCACTGCCCAGCGGCGAAAACATTGAACAGAAAGGTAACCGCTGGATTCGCAGGCGTGTAATACGAAATACACCGTCAGTCGCGAATCAATATTTCAGCGTTCGCTGCATTTACTTATATGAAATTATTTTGCTCTCGGATCGCGAGCTTCTGTTCGGCTGGCGGTAGAATTTTATTTGTGCGAACCTGTCGGTGGAGAAACAGTATGTATAACTGGCTCGTAAATTTAATACAAGTACGCAAACATTTATCGATTCGTAGTAATATATGCCGTACGAATTTGGAAATGAATTTTTGAAAACATTGTTTTCATAATTCTTCCGTCAATTCATAACCGAAAAATATATTAACGATGAACTAAATTCTAGTTCACAGAACGATAAATCAATTTTATTAACGAATTTAACAGCGAATAACTGCGAATACAGTTTTTGTAGAAAAATGAAATTCCAATGAACCGATATCTTATATCTCTTTTTTAAGATTTGTCATGCTTTTAGGCACAAATTAGGCAGTAATTGGGTCGCTTACTCTAGACGACTTTGAAATCTCGAGAAATATGATCTATAGAAATTCTTTGTTCGTCACAATAATTTAATGGAACAAATAATTTTTTCGAATTCTTTTCTAGGATCAAAGATAGGGGAGACACTTTGATAACTGACCAAGTGATATTAGTCACCCTATATATGTCGTTTGAAATATTGTACCTTCGTTTCGGGGAGTGTTCTCGGCCGACAATAAATAAATAGCGCAGATATTTAGGTATTCTCTTTACAGTGCTCCACCTCGTACAAAAATATTCTAAAGGGGCGGGGCGACGTGGCTGACAAATCGCAAATCAAGGCGCCCATTGTAAGCAGTCACTTTAAAAATCACCACCGCCCATCGCGCTGTTTATGGAGTCGCAGATCCTTGTATGGATGTAAGGGATCAAAAATGGGTGCGGACATTGGCCGATTCTTTGACTGATGCGTCGTACCGTCGGCTTTATGACACCTGGCCAATCAGACAGCAGCGCAGTTACTCTTCGGCAAGAGTCTTTCTAATGACTCCGTCATCATTCACCTTTCTGTTCGTTCTCTTAGTGCGAACTCGAATTTCGCATATTTTTTGAGCCTTAAACGGGCTTCTTAATTTGATTAACTCCTGAATGTACAAATTAAATGAAATTTGATGTCCCAAAAAATACCACTTATTATACAGGGTGGACCACGAAACGTGATCAGCTTAAATTATTCTGCTGCTAGGACTTAGATTGAATATTTTTTCAGTAAAAAGGACATGGTTCAAGGAGAGCTGTAAGATGATTGTACCAAATTCTGTTGTGAACCCTTTTTTTCCCAGAGTTATCAAGGTCACCTTCGGGTTTCTATAACTCTTTTACTCCTATCCTTTAGGAGATACTGAGATGAATTCGGCAGGTAGCATAAAAAGTATTTCGTCTTCATCACAAAAAATTACAAAAAAGTGTAAATCACAAAAATTTGGTACAATCAGCTTAAAGCTCTATCTCTCTCTGAACCATGTTATTTTAACTAAAAATGGTTCTGATCGAACCATTAACAGCAGAATAATCTAAGCGGCTCACGATTCGTGGTGCACCATGTATAATTTGGCATTTGTGTAAGCTTAACAACGTAGTTTAACGTTAGTTTCCTGTTGTAGATACAGTGGGAGACTCTACATGTTAATTGGAGGTTTTAACTAAAAAATTACAGAGAGTTTTCCCAGTAACGGACGCCTAAAACGTTCGAAGAATATATTTGGTCGTAACGCAAATCCATTTTAAACTTTAGGTCACGATTTTACAGAAAGAAGTAATGACGCGTAACGCCGGAAGGCTTCGAACTAGATTGCTATTCGTGACAAGTAAAATCATCCGAACATTCATGGGTATCAGCACAAGCTTCACGAGCCCATTCTTGGCAACTCAAGCACTGAATCCATTCGTTATCATTGCTCTCCAAGCAAATTGCACATGGAGTCCCTTCAGCGGCAACATCCGGTGAAATATGCTTAGCATTGAACAGTTTTCAAAAGTCAATGCTCGGTTTATTTTCTTTATCTTCTGTGAGTCATTAGTTTCATTGAAATCTTCGCCGCTATTAATTTTCACTGTTTATTTAGAGCTCCAAAGCGCACCGAATCGGTTTTCTGCAGTTTTTCAGTCGCTATTGTCATGCGAAAATGCCTTAGATAAAAATGAACGATGGCAAGTTTTAAAAGATGTATAGTTTTTGTGACAAAATTGTACAATTTCTCGTGAACGGGAAATTTGCTTACTTTTTAGACCCACTGAATAGTGTGAATTGCCACCATTTTATCTACACTTAGATAAAAATTAACGATGGAAAGGGAAAGTCTTCAAGCTTTGAAACGAGTCCGGGAATGTTGCTGTATTATTTTTGTGACAAAATTTTACAATTTCTCGTGAACGGGAAATTCGCTTACTTTTTGGACCCACTGAATAGTGTGAATTGCCACCATTTTATCTACACTTAGATAAAAATGAACAATGGACAGGAAAAGTCTTCAAGCTTTGAAACGAGTCCGGGAATGTTGCTGTATTATTTTTGTGACAAAATTTCACAATTTCTCATGGACGGGAAATTCGCATACTTTTTGGACCCACTTTACCGTGAAAATTACTACCATTTTTGGTGGTAGCTCTTAATTTTTGGTGGAGACTCTTAAGCGTTGTTAAAAATGGTGTCGAAAATGAACCGTCACGGACCACCCTGTCAACATTCCCAATTGTACCTCGTGCCATAATACTCTTTGTCTAACTTCGTTTATTGTAGTAGCAGATAGACGGAATCCATTTATGCCGCGAAGCTTTCGGCACATGGCCGCTCAGCGCGGACATTCGTTGTTTACGGAATTTCGGTGGGCACTCGGTCGTCTACGTAGACTTTTCGGTTTATTCTCTCTACGCGAATGCGAACGTTTTCACTTCAATTATGTACACCCGCTTTGCTACGGCAGGTCTGATACAAAGACCTGCGAAATATTCCCATACGAGATTCATTCGGCATGCTAGCCGGGGCGCAATCCGTCTAGACTTCTTCACAAAGTGTTGTGGAATCCAATAGCACCGGCGAGCGATGTCAAACTTCCTGTAGTTCGCGGAACACTGTAATAGTGGAAAACAGTGTAAAACTTCCCCGTAGTTTATCTTCTACGAAGCGAGTTTCCGGTTTTCACTGATTTTTCACCGTGGCTTGCAGACTTCTCTGTTCGGCTGTCTCGCAAATAACGGTGATCCATGGATTGCCGCTATTTAGGGAGCCCCGATCCCATCGTTTAGACGTCCGTAACTACACTGCGGATGTTTTTTTTTCCAAAAAGAAAATTACGAAGCAAAATACCTATGCGGAACGAAAATTCGCGTTAAAGCAGTTTCGAAACAGTATCTTCGGAGACTTACAGCAATTTTGTTGTCCTAACGTTTGCTCCGTACTGTAACTTTGCCAACATAGAATAAATTCATTGCAAGTATTTAAAACTGTAGAGAAAATTGTTCTGTACAACGAAAGGGTAACCGAATTAATTATGAAAACAAAATAGTGACCTATCATCCTTTTGAAAAAAATTTGCGAGACCACATGCTTAACCCTGATACCCTCCAGGGTGAAAATTCTTGTGAGATTTCTTCCCAGGACGTTGAAACATAATTCGTTTAGTTGGTTGAGTCATGAAAATTGTTATATTTTCCAGCGTTCACACGAGACTGGTCCCTTAAACTTTCGCCTAGCTGTCGGTCGGAGCAACAAATCAGCGACCGGATCGACTTATCCACGAATTGATCAGATCATTTGACCATGGCGGAATGAACGCAGCACACTTTCCCATTAAATATTCTAGGAGGATACGATGAGTTTTGACAGAGACTTACATTCTGTTTGACATGATTGCCTCGGAATATGCAAAGCAGCTGGCCCTGTCCGTTATGTTGATACGGTGTTACTGGGTGCAGTGTACACGTATGCGTCATAAAACGCCATGTACAGGTTATGTACTGCTATGTAATTACTGAATCTTTGCGATTGCGAATGTACCACGCGTGTACATCATTCTCAGCCTTTAAACCGTTGTTACCTACATTTCATCTATACATTCCCCCTCCCTCCGGAAACAAATTTCCTGAAAAAGGCGCGATGTCCGTTTTTCTTGAAAAAAAAAAGAAAATTTGCATTAGCATACTTGACTTCCCGTTTCGCGCAATTAAAGCAGTTGAACAGTTGATTATGAAATTGTAACGGAAAGCTCAACGGGACAGTTGCGGTCATTTTTCGCGATAATGGCAATTTTATGAATATCTCGCTACCCCAAGGATTTGATTAAAGTTACACGTAATTATACGACATACTCGTTTTCCTTGTTCGAGTGCAATCTCGATTCTATAAATCGGATATATAAATCCCTTCGAGTCGGACGCGTACAGGAGAAATGATTATTATCGAACTGCAATCAAATATGTTCGTATGTATTCGATGGTTCGATGATCAGTATGAAGCCATTGCGTAGAACACGTCCGCGCGAGTTCGAGGCAATGATTTAGATAACCCTTGAATCCATTATTGGAAGATCTTTACATTTTTGTTTTCTCTCCAGTTCACCATCTTGATTAGCTTCTTTTCCAGAAGAAACACGATTACGGGTGCCCTACTCACACTCGATTGATGGAGTTTAATGGTTTCTCCGTATAAATCAGCTCCCAAGTGTTTTCTTCCGTTCATTACAGGGGCGTAGTTTGCGAAGAACAACATTCATGTGTACTGTGTTAATTATGCTCCTGACTTAGAAAATCTAGGTCTCCCCGACGTAATTCTTTCAGCTATTTATATCTTTTCCGTAATATCTGGATGCATTTAATTCGTGCGGAGTATGTTACCGTGGAAAGAAGTTCGTTTCATTATTCAGATTACTGAATACGATTTCTTTTTCGTGTATACAACGTGTCCCAAAAATGTTGCATTTCCTTGAAATGAGGAAAGTCATTCCTGACGTTATTCGGAGTAACTTTTTCGTTTGCGAAAATATTCTCCGCGGCTTCGTTAAGGAGTTATTAATGAAAAACGCGGACCAATCAGGGCGCGACAATAGGAGACGGACTCCAGCACCGCGACGTTGGCATTGGTCGAGCCGGAATCCGTCCGCTGTAGCCGCGCCCTGATTGGCCCGTGCTTTTTGGTTAATAACTCCTTAACGAAGCCGCAGAGAAGATTTTCGCAAAGGAGAAAGTTTCTTCAAATGACCTCAAGAATTACCCTGGGGAAGGGGTAATCCCTTTGGGATCCCTTGGGGTTTTTTTTCGAGAACATACGACAATTTTTGGGACACCTTGTATATTCTTTCTATATTTGTGAATTAACGCGATGGTTTCAGACTAAAAATATTTTTAAAAGTGTACAAAAGGATCATTTAAATTATTTTGGACCGATTTAATCTGCTCGATACATTTTTCACGATTCTATTAATCGTATTATTAGCGTATCAGAAGATCGTTAAATTTTTATGCATGTTGAAAGTTAATTTTGTTGCTTGTGAAATTATATTCTCGTAATTAAATCAGATGGTATAATTGGAGAACTTATCTAGTTGAGAGCTTATAGCGCATTTTTCAACTACATCTTTCGAAATTTTGAAATGACAACGATTAACAAGAACAAGCAAGTTAAGCGAATTCAAAGCAATTCACTAATAGGGAATGCTTCTTCTTTGGATAAAGAATGGAATTTAAGTCAAGATAAAGTACGGTCGACGGTACATTAAAAATTATATCGTGCGAAGCATCGGTGGAGTTGATAAAGAAAACTGGTTTCTTCTGTAGCATGATGTAGGTACGTAGACCGGCCCATCAAACGTAATTTATGAACGTCATGAAAGAGTAACTACTAAAAAACATTAAGTTTGTGCTGTTTTTCAACCGCATACTATTACTTTAATATAAATATATCTGCATCTGAATATTTGTTTCCGTTCACACGTTCGATATTTTTTTTAATTTGTCTCTCCTCTTCTTTACTATTTTCTGTTATACTTTCTATTATGTCCACTCAACACATTGAAAGAGGATAATTGAATAGATGTGCACTATAATTGAGCACTATGATTGGATATACTGGAAATCCTAGAAGAATTGAAATTTGAATTCCTGCGATGTTGAGTGTACAGATAAAATTTAATGAATTATAAGTCCATTAGTCTTTTTTTATCTAAAGAGAAGATTAATTGATGAAATTTTTTTAGGAGAAGTTATGACGCAATTTGTTATCGTTACTTACCACTTGGAAATACTACTCTGGTAAATATACCTACATTCTCGGATATCTATTAAAAAATACAGGAATTAAAATACGATAATAAATGTCGTCAAATTTTCATATTTACTATTTTAAGCCTTGGTCTTGGTCTGGGTTAAATCACATTTCTGATTCATCAAGTTTTTTATCAAATTTTGCTATGTACTTTTTTTTAGTCTTGATCTACATGTCATAGCAAAATAAATAAAAAACGTATCCACGTTTTATAAAAAAAAGCATTTTCGTGACAGTTTATTAAAAATTTCAGTGTCCAGAATATTGTTCGCATTATTTCGTTTATTTGTTTATACGAACGTGACCCAATGTTCTGGTATTTCGAGTTTAATTATTCGATATTAATTGAGAAAAAATATTTGAAAAACAACATCGGCGTGCAGTAGGATTATCATCTCTTTGTTCATGAAGTCAAAAAAGGATAGGATGACATAAAATTCATTCAAAACATGTAAAAAAATTAAACTATAATATCACTATAATTCTTACATATAATACAAGGATTACATTCTTTATCTTACAAAGCTGTAAACAGGAGTCAAACTCCGTTTGATGGCAGCAGGTGTGAAACTTATGGTCTTTCTCGAATCGTAATTGGCGACCGTAAACAGGAATTGAAGTCGATCGGAGGCTTTTTGTAGAAAGAAATTGATCTAATACGTGTTTGATGCTGTGAAACCGGTATTTGAGGACGAACCGATCCTGTCTTTAGGTACCTATGAGAATCTAAGGAAGGCCGGACAGGCCTCGTTCACGTAATTTAACGCTAAACGTATCGGTCGTTAAAAATGATTGGTATGCGTTGCCGTGTAAATATGTCCCGATCGAATTTATTTCAAATTTACGCAATCTTTATTAGAAAGAGCATTGCGATAAAGAAATATGACCCGCGAACGAACACTTTTAAACTGCACGCTTATTGGAAGCTGGAGCGTTCGTGGTCCGATAAAATGAAGTCTTGTTCAAACAATAATTTTGCGTGCGCGTAACAACAGGAATTAGCTCGTCCCTGTGGACATCTATTATTCGGAATAATGAATAGAATATTAGGAACCGGGTCATCGGTTGGGTAGCATTCGTATGCAGATTCCTGGGGCATAGACAGCTTTTACAACCTTCCAATTAGCGGTGCATATTAAAGATCGCACGGGGCACGATAATTTACCAGTGGGACGATTAACGGTGCAGACGCACGGGACGAAAGTGGTTGAGACAACATCGGCTACAAGCGCGCTCGCGCTTCGGAGATTTTAAGATCCATCATCGTCGATGGACACACCCTAATCCGGAAGAGTCGGCTAACATCGCCGGCTCTAATTGTGTCATGACCTTTGCACTTTAAATATGAAAATCCGAGACCGTTTCGATCATACCAACCACTGGAACCAATTTGTTTATCATACGCAAGATGTCTGATTTATGGATTACAGTACAGTTTGCAATCAAGCCACATTGAGGCTCGCCAAAGTGATGATTAAGCGCCTACATCCTAAACACGTGTATAATGTGAGCTCGATTGTTCCAGCTAATATTAATGCACGATGCTCGTCACATTATTAAACATTTCTCCACCGTATTTTTATGTTTCTCTTTTTTAATCTAAAATTAATTCAAAATTGGTAGATACGTAAGGTATACGAATTATCCGGTTGTTCTTGTTGGAGCAAGAATAATTTTCCATGTTCCCTGATGATCCGCGACTGATTAATATCTAACAGTTCTTTGCAGAGTTGTAATACCCCGTACACCCGCAGACAGAGATCTAAGCAGTCCGGAGAGCAATGCGATCCCGTTTCTCGGTTTCCTCGTGACATATCACGAAAGGTTTCGCCATAATGCCACAATGTGCCTCGACACAGCTCCGCGTCGCTTATTATAGCCGGCCGGTCGAGTTAAAGGGCAATCCTCCTCGCAGAAATCGAAACAGTTTTGCGAAAGTGATTTAGTTCAGCGTCGAGCCAGACTTCTGGAAATCTATGTCGGTGTTCTCACGAACAGATTGCTCGATCGTGTCGTGCCTCTCGTTACTCTGTAATATAAGCTCTCGAACAAATAAATCACTTTTTTTTATTGCATAAAAAAATTACCACAAAAAAAGTGTAGTATTCTATTAGATATTATGAACGACTTAGGATCAAAGAATGAATCGATCCAATAAATGTAGATACAGTGATTTCCCTGTATAGAGTAAAATAGATTTAGAAACGCTATACAGAGATTTCTCGATATATGTCGCCAAGGCATGGATGATAAACGTCGCGGAATTATCCCCACTACCCTCGAATGCCAAAGACTGTTAACATAACACGGTTCGGGTATGTCTCCTGGACGATATTTGTCGTTGGCAAGACCCGCGGTTGTCGCGAATAACGCGAAGAAGATCCACCTAACAAGGGGTTAATTATGAAGTCTGAACGAATGATTCCATGACCGGTAGACGAGAAACAAGATGGTCAACGCGTCAGAGAAATAAGAACTACTCACAGTTCGATACGACGTCCTATAAATACTAATTACGGGCATGCCGTGGTAAATATCGGACGGCGATCTCTCCGTATTACATGAAAAATATTTCTTGAAAATTCGAAGTCCATGGTAGGAACTGACAGAATTCCCCGAAAGTTATTACGCGGGCTGAACGAGATAAATTACGGTATCGACTTTTCCAGTACGTCACGAGGAAGCGTATGTGGCGAGCGTATCCTTTTTCAAGCTCGTTTTTCCGCGATCAACACATACATCGTGCTTGTTATAAAAGCGGGCAGCCTGTCACATAATGTTTTTTCTGCATCGCCGAACTCCCGCCCCGTTAAGCGACCTTCTTCGCCTACCACAAAGCCCTGTATCTCGCATAACACGTTTCAATCTCCGCCCCATCGATGCCCGTGCACCCGTTCGCTCGTGTATTATGTCGTACTTCGAGATCCTTCCGGCTAGGGCCCCCTCCTCCCCCTACCCGCAGCCGCATTAGAATGAAATCGCTTAAGCCGACAAGCGAATCCATTTTGTCACGAACTGGTTCCGTTGTGCACGTGACATTTACAACAGAACTTTTTGTTAGCGCTGTGTCGCGGCCGCCACCGATGCGAGCCGATTTTTTCCACTAATCTCGCTTCGCGCACCTCGACACGCCGCTCTGCGCATCGCGCCAGAAATTAGGGGATATTACGTTCAAGATGGTGGGGTTCTAACAAATCCAAGAAATCCATGTCTTCTGTTTTATTAGAATATGCAAATGCTACGAAACTCGCGTGATTTCGAGGATGGCGTAATTCCACGTTACTAGTCTTTTTTTGGACGTGGTAGAGGACATATGAAGGTCAACTCTCTTTTTTAAATTACAATGACATAGTTTTCTGTGTACCATTTAGTAGGGCGTTTTAAAACGCGTACAGTGACCGACGACTCAAGGACATTCAAGGTCAACTGCTATGGAAAATGTTTTACTTTGAGAAACTGCTTTAGGTGCCTCACCCTGTATAGTTTGTATAATATATAAACGAGCCATTTGGACGAGCTCTCCTTGGTGAGTAATTTACGTAAATAGTATTTGTGTTTAAGTAAGGCTTTTTACCTTACTTAACATTTTTAAGAACTTCAGATTTCAACAACCTCTGACAGAAGAATATGCGCACGAAAACTCTTACGCCTTACAAATGTTTTTCTCTGTTACTGTGTAAGCTTATGAACTGAGAAATCAAATAGCAAGTTTGGATTTGCAAAAAGGAGATCACACTCATTTTATATAAAAGGAATGTAGACTAACATTATCTCGCAATTATTATTTATAAAAGTTTCGAAAGCGTCCGCTTGGCGAGACATTAAAGAAAACAAAGTAAAATTCATTTTTGAACTTCGTTATACATTTGTTTCACCTGTATTCTGTAAAAATATAGATCACTCCATATAGGAGAAATACAATTTATTTCTGGAAGGTAACTTTAGAAAGCAATTTCTCGAGAATTAAAAAAAAATGGAGAGAAACATTGTTTAATCATCATTTGCAAAAGTTTCGGAAGTGTCCAGTTGATGAGACATTAAAGAAAATAAAGTAAAATTCATTTTTGAACTTCGTTATTTATTTGTTTCACCTGTATTTTGTAAAAATGTAGATCACCCATTCCATATAGGAAAAATACAATTTATTTCTGGAGGGTAACTTTAGAAAGCAATTTCTCGAGAATTAAAAAAAAAATAGACAGCAACATTGTTTAATCATTTGCAAAAGTTTGAGAAGTGTCAAGTTGGTGGAACAGCGTGAAAAAAAACGTAAAATTAATTTGCAAACCCCGCTGTGTGGTTGTTCGACTCGTATAAAACATTAAAATCTTCCCAATCGATCGCAGAGTGACGCATTCCGAAATCGTCGAATCTCCCTGTGCGATCAGCACTGTATTGAGTCTACAATTTCTGTTTCCCTTCGCATCTGAAGATCTTATCGTCCGATCGAAAAATGTGTCGTATCTGCCTTGACCCATCACGCGATGTGGGGCGCGGATAAGTTCAGCAACTATGTGTGTGCGCGCGTGTGTGTCATCCGCTCTGACATTCTTCGAAGAACTATTCTGACGGATCGCTACGCGTGGAGCGTGTGTTTCGTTCGAAGACCAGAAGTGGGTTACCTCGTTCTAATTAATGAAATTTGTAAACCCATGATATATATCGAAGGCAATTCTGCCGTGGTTAACGAATAGCATTCGGAAGACTGGGGCTGTATATTATTGCTCGCATAAATTATTCCCATTGCGTAATCACGGGCGCTCAAATCACGTAACGCGATTATAGGAGGTCAACGATACGACTTTACGACGGTTTCAATGTCAGCGAACAAGAAAAATTTTATTTTACCAAATTATTTTCGGAATTCTCGAATTACTGCAGATCTTCATACAAACGTTTTGTGCGTCGATTGCAAGGTACTGAAGCTAGATGGAAAATTGTTTTTTTCATTAGATACTTTAATATGTTAAAAATAATATATAGATATTATTAAATTCTTTTATGTATATATCATTAAATCCATAGTCTACAATTGTAATAGCAAAATGTGTCAAAATACGATATTGCGGGTTTTTCGAGATGGTTTCGGTCCATTCATGTGGTTGAAACTAGCAACAATGGACTTTTCATAGCAAGCTGTAGTCCATGGGCAGTCAAATTCAATTTCAATGCATTTTTTGGCTCTTTTATCCAGCTGTACTATACCCATTTTCCAACAATGTTTGAATATATTATTCCCTGAGAGTGTATACTGTAATTACACTGCGGGTATTCATGCATTCATAGCATGTATAAATTCCTAAAATACAAAAAACCTTGTATACGCTGAAAC
This sequence comes from Halictus ligatus, assembly GCA_028454255.1. Classification (NCBI taxonomy): domain Eukaryota; kingdom Metazoa; phylum Arthropoda; class Insecta; order Hymenoptera; family Halictidae; genus Halictus; species Halictus ligatus. Next base: position 5,832,859 of record CM052134.1, read on the forward strand.
ATGAATAAGGCTTTTATTTAAGTATAACCAGAAGGAATCCTTTAGTCAATAAAAGAATTTTATCCTTCATAAAAATAAAATCGGAGGTCAAACTTTACTTCAGGAAACCAGAAATTTTTAATTTTTTAAAATGTAATTCAGTACATTTTGGCGAGAAAATACCAAAAATCCAAGTTTAAATCCTAGGAGATCAGCAGTTCAAAAGTTATGCGTGTATACAGATGTACGATTTTCAGTGTTTTTGACAAGTAAGATCACGTATGAAAATCTACGTTATCGACATCACCGCGTGCTTATGCTGCCATTCAGCGGTCATTAGATACGCGCGGTACTGAGTACGTACCAACATGGCGGCGCCCTTACCTGTCAAAAACCGTACAAAATCGCTGAACTTTAAACACACGTAACTTTCGAACCAGTGAAGTCCTAACATTACAACTGGCACTGTCGGCGTCTTCTTATCAAAATCTACAGTATTACATAAAAAAAAAAGTTAAAAATTTCTGGTTTCCTGAGGCGAAGCTTCATCAAAAATGGGAATCCCTTCGGCGGTCTAATCATGAGCGACCAGGAAAATAAGAAACGAACTTTTATCGATAATTAAATAAATTTTTCGAAACACTTCGATCACTGTGCTCGATAGTTACCAGATAGATACACGAGCGTGCAGACATAATTTCGTGGGCGAGCGGCTCGCAAGTTAGCGGCTCCTCGGGCCTGTACTTCGGAGTTTGGTTTCGGCCTCTTAAACTCGAGTTACCGGCGTTAGAAAAAACATTTTTGTATTATGTTTGGCTTCGCCGTAAGCCCGCGTCGAGTTTCGCTAAAATCGAAGTCTGACAGTTTGCGGGAACGTGCGCGCCGAGTGTTTGCATTGAACGCAAGGGCCGTCACCGGTGTGTCGAGCGAGAAGTATAGGTAGGGCACGGGAAAGGTTGATCGTTTAGCGACGATTATGAGAAAGTCGGCTGAATCGGCGTAGCACAAGGAGGGGGTGAGTGCGATTCGGGGTTGGGCGAAATCGACGTTGTAACTGTGGCTCGGTGCCATGCCGGCCCTTTTAGTTACAGCTCGATACGCGCGTCAATTAAGCGGCATTACACCGATATGGTCGGGAGAGGATTGAAAGAAGGAGAGCCCGATGATTTTCTGTTCCATTTTCTATCTCCGCGTTCGCTATTTTCAATAATCGTCGAGTGTGCCGAGAAGGGGAGAAGGGGAGAGAGAGAGAGAGAGAGAGAGAGAAAAAGAAAGAAAGAGAGAGACAGTGAGCCCGAAGCTCCGAAGCCCGAATACAAAGTCCATTGGAAAGCAGCGTACCGTAGTTAACGAACGAAACAACGGGAAAACGTTCCTCTAATAACGAGGCTGCAACGGGACGATATACGATCGTCAGTGAAGCAACAAACGAAGCGTTCCACGGGACATCGAACATCCTCCCGAACGAAAGGGGTAGATAAACACCGCGGAACTGCAGGATATGGAAAACATCGGCGGGCGAACGAGCCCGGCGAGGTTATTAACAGTATCGCGTAACCCAGTAATTCTATTGTTACGTTCTCTTCCTCTTACATGCCCGGCACACGTATTGTTCACGGATTCCAGAAGGTTTTCACATAATGATACGTGGACGCAGGTATGCGCCGCCGCACCGCGCGCCACCGAGACTACACGCCGCGGCACAATAGAACGATTTCGCCCAGGCTATACAGCTAAGCTTCCATGATTCATATTAGAGGACAAGGTTCCCCCAGTACCCTAGCTTCTCTACTATATTCATTAAGACGCGTCGTACGCAACCAGGACTACGTAGATTCCCGTTTCACGCTGAAAGAATTCGCGATTCCGGGAACGATCGACGTGCACCGAAAGTTTGTACTACTTTCTGCACGGTTTGTACTTGTTCCGTCGTGAAAACCCTCTGCGAAGGGACATCTGTACGGCCATGAAGGTCAACTCGCCACCTGCGGCATAATGACCATGACCGCCATGAAAAACCTAGCATAATTTGGCGTAGTGGAAAATCCGAGTAAAACTCGGCACATGCTGAACTGTAAACCATTTATAGTACCTAGAGTTATAGTTTTATAGCCGTAGCCGCCTGTAACCAAATGTACCTTCTACTCCCACTCTTCCTAATTTTCCACCACCTTCAACACCTCCCAAAAAACACGTCCTTCAATCGATCATAGACAACTTCCTAAAACCACACCCACATCCGAGCTTTCCTAATTCCTATCCGATTGTAACCAATTCAGAAGTCCATCAAAAACCGAACTGTTAAAAACGCCGAAATTCTAACAGGAAGCCGAGTATTGTCACATCGCAATAAAGACCAGTTCTCCGGAGATCGACTCCACGTTCATTCGCCGTTAACCATTACCTAGTCGTGATACGATTTCTCCGAATTCCGGGATCGACGCGACACCACAATACTGTTTTATTTCCGGTGTGAGCAGACGTTTGACGTTCGTGCTTTTTGAAAGAAACGAGTCAACACTTTCGCTAACGGATCACGATGAAAAATCATTTCGAGAATTCAAAAAAGAGTGCCTACGCGATACGAATTGTTGTTCGAGTTATTAAGGGGGCCGGCATGGTTTGAAATCCATACACGTATGCAAGGGTCAAGATCTAGATAAACTGTCGCTTCAATATTGCAATGAGCAGTTTAGAAGTGGTCAATTGTGTTTCCTAAAAGTCCAATCTACGTCTGTATAGAGCCGAAATTGCGAATTTCTACCTCATCATGCAGTAATTTGTAATATTCGGCAGAAAATTCGAATTCTGAAGCAAGTGTGACGTCACAAGATGGCTGCCGTTGAGAGATTTTCTTAATTTCGAGAGATTTAGTGTTCGTATCGGAAAAACGCTCTATACAGACGTAGCAAAAACATGTACAAACACGGTGGTATGCATTTTTAATTGATTACTTACTTATTTAAGACGTAAAATGTCTAGAAAAAAGGCACAGCGTAACATAGCGTGACAGTCAAGGCCAAATGCCTGCCGGCCCCCTTAAGTGAAGAGATATTTACTAAATTCCTGCTTCCTAATTAGAGAATTTTCATTTTAGAGTGACACGGCGAAAAAGGTATACAGAGGTCCGCACATGTTTTAAACATCCATGGGGTTAGCCATGTTCGTAAATTTATTGGTGTAAAAGTGGAGCAGTATATGGTTATGTGAGCGTGTGTTACGGCAAATAATTTCTACTATTTACCCGCGCAAGCGGTTTAAAGGAGCCGGGAAAACGTTCAACATTAACGACGCAGGAAAAACATAATTAAGTGGCCTGTATTGTCCAGGAGAATGGAAAAATAAAAGCCTCCGAGATGTTTCTGAAGAAGGAAATGTTGCGAGGTGGGGTGTAGATGCTTCGCCATGATAATGCTCGCCCACGTACTACCATAGTTGGCAAACAATTTTTGGCGTGCGATGTAGACTGCCCCATCCTAATCGCTAGATTTAAGTTCCACGGTCTTCTGTCTTCTAAATAAAGTTGACCGAGTGGTTTTCGAAAGATTATCATCTTGGAGTGGTGGAAAAACTAATTAAAAATATCGCAGAAAGAGCTGTTAATAGCAGAACAATGTTAATGCAGCTATGAAACAGTGGTGTACATTATACATTTATAACAATACGGAGTACAGTTAAAATACAAACCTATTAAAACATTAGAAGAGTTTAAGAACACTGTTACAATATTTCCGATTTGTTAAAATTATTGAAAGAGGATATAAATTTTCATTTCATTCTCTAGAATTGATTTATAAGTTCCTTGCTTTGCATGAAGATCTGCATCGGTTATTGAAAAATATATTTTAGATTATTTGTACTATAAACACTGATATCAGTATAATATTTGCTTTGCATTAATAAATATCTGTTGTTCATTGGATAGAATAATTTTATTCCTTTGTGATAGAAACCTTTGTGAATTGTACACAACAGACCTGTTTCATACTTCTTTTGTGATACACTTCTGTCGTATTCACGGGAATATAAAAAATAAAATTTAAAATACTACGGGTCATCAGAAGCAAGATAAACACAATATAACAGCCGTTATTGACACAGAATTCGCCGTATTATTTCGCGTTTTAACAAGCAGAGGGGATTGCTTGAAAAATAACCGAGGTCAGAGGCGTCGAAAATTGTTGCGTTTAATAAAAATATTTATGAACAAAAACGTAGACTGAAAGAGTTAATTCAATTATCAGTCAGCGATCAAGTGACAGAATAAAAGTTCGTTTAAAAAGGAAGTTTTACAAATATTGTCCTTACAACAGAATATTTAAAGCACAGTACTTGACAAAACATATGCTTTCAAACATTTTATTTTTATTCATATACTTTGGAGAATTCAGAATATACCTACTATTGAAGAATTTTTCAAATAAACAGTTGAAAGAAATACATGATAAATGCACCATTATTTTATATATTTTCCTTTTTATCACTCTCTTCTCGTGGCCCACATTTGAGTTTTTCAAAAATAATTATAAAATTGTCATTTAATAATCAAAATATAATATAATATAAATATGATATAAACTTTTAAAATAAATTTGTAATGAGAAAATTGGTAATTACATATATTGTGTTAAACACACAATATATTAAATAATTCGGAAAAAATTATATTTATCTGTTGAACAAAAACATATCTCCTTGTAAAAATTATCTAAAGACATCCCTGCGCAATGAATGAATAAATAATTAAGGAGTCTGTTTGTGTGTGTGTGCGTGTGCGACAATTACGAGCATCAGATGAAATTCAATGTTGCATAGCTCTCTCCTGCACAGGAGTTAGAAGCCACATTGAGGACAATGATTCATCCACACAATCATGACAGAGGCAGGAATTTTGCCTATAAATTCTGCAGCTATAAATTATGGGATAATACCTAATCACTGGGGGGCAACGGAATGGACAAAAATCTCATTGTTTAATATTTTGTGGCATAGAACGAAACCCGTCAATAGGATATTCGGAATCGCGAGTAACATCATAAACATTCGTGATCCCGAGGAAACCCGACCCGACCCGACCCGAATCCGAAATTTCGGGCACCGCCGCATAATGGGCAAAAACGTAATTTCGGCACTCGAAAATGGAAATTATTTTTTGTTTTTATATAAATGAGGGATGGGGATGTTTTAAGAACATTCCAAAGGAAGCAAATCCGAAAAAAAAACATTTTTTATCCCCACCCAGGACCTACAGGAGGCCGGCAAAGTTCAAGGAAAAAATTATTAACTCCTTTTACATGATTTTTTCAATATTCAGGTGCAATTTAAAAGAAAACTATTAGAAATATCTGAGTTGGGGTTAGACAGTACGAAAGCATACATCTTCTAGGATTTAAAACGATGTTAAAACAAGTAATTGTTATTACACTTTGAAAATTATAGTTTTTTCAAGTGAGCACAAGTTTTTCGCCGGAATTTGAACTTTAAGTGTGCAAATGTTACCTGGACCCCAATAGAACCTAGCACCGACTATAATGTGATAAACTATGGTTAGTTGGCCAAACAATGCAAACAACTTCATTTGCGACAACTTGCAACAAATCTACCAGAAATCATAGATTTACTTCAGGAATATTAATGCAGTAGAACAGGTATATTAATTCCACTTATTCTATAATTTGTTTCAAACCTGTGCAATTAATAAACACCGTGTAAATTCAAATTGATTTTTGTTGCAATTTGAAGCTATAAATGTTAGATTTTATTTAATAATATTTAATATTTTACTTAATATTAGAACAAACAACAACTCACTTAAATAACAATTTATTTCAGAGCGCGAAAATGACATTTTTGCCCACTGTGCGCCGCTCGGATTGAAATAAAAATTGATTCGCACTCCACCGGAAAAACGCTGCGAAGCGAACGCGACGATAGCGTAGAAAGGGGAGGCAAAGATCTTCGGAACCTCGAAAACGAAAGGTTTTCCAGGAGCCGTCGGCGGTCGTCTGCGTGCGTACACGCGGATGCTTGTAATTCATGCATTTCCCTGTAATTTCATGAATGTGGCCTCGTAAAGAGGGTAGAGCGAGACAGAAAGGAGTCGGCGCGGCGGCGAGCCGATGAAAGAAACTCGCGCGAGCGGAAAGAACCAGAAGAAGGGAAGGCGGCAGCGCACGGGGCTCGCCGGTTGGCGCGCGGACATTGATTGAACTAGGAGCACTTGCCCCGGCATACCAAGATAATGCTACTAAATTATAGTGCCGCGGATACCGTGGCATACGATGCTTGACGTATCGCAATTAAAGGTAAATCCGAATAAGTTAACCAGCACGGCCGCGGTTTAAGTATCCCCGTTCCGCAGCTCTATCGTCGCTGGAATCGCGATAAACTAGAAGCCACGGACGACCGTCGTGCTGGCGTATTTGGCTCTCTCTCTCTCTCTCTCTCTCTCTCTCTCTCTCCCTCCTCTCTCTGTCTTGGCTTCTCGATGCTATCACGAAGGTGCCAATGAGCAGGTGTGCGCACGCTACGCGCCGCTGTCGTCATGTCGGGCTATCACTCTGTGATAACTATGCGACGCTTACTTCTCTCCCTCCCTCTCTCTCTATGTGTTCATTCGAATGCACCTCTTCGTTAGCGCGATATACCGTCTAACGAGCCGTGTAATTGTCAGACCGGCTGGAAAATTAGCCAGATCGGTCCTGGGATCTCGATCTCGTGACACAGACAATTTGTTGGAATCGCGCGCGAGCACGCGGACCTGCTCGCCGATTTTCTTCTTCTTCTTCCTGAAAGGTCATCGACTGACGGAAGCGGATTCTCTCTCTTCCCCCCCCCTCTCTCTCTCTCTCTCTCTGTCTGTCTCTCTGATAAAAAGAGAAAGAGTACGTACTCTATTTCGGTGAGCCGGTGAACCAGAGATAGGTGGACGTGCTTTGCACACCTTGTCGAGTTGTTACCACACTGCGATCTGACGGCTAGACAACATCGATTACCGGCGATAAATCGCCCCGTTGTCAGGCCTCTTTCATCTTGGAACGCAACCTCGATTTATGATGAACTTACCTCGCGCTTCGTTAACGGTTCCGATCAGAACCTTCGCCGCGGGCGTCGATGCGACCCGACGATTCTGAAATCGGACTTTCCACTCGCCGGAGCGTCTCTCGAGCGGACGCGTCGCACCGCGCCGATCTCTCGAGATACTTCGGCGACCGATCATCCTTGAATTACGCACTGCCGCCGCCGCCGACGACGACGACGCTCCCGAGAAATTTCACTTCGTGTCTCTCCTATTTTCTTGTCGTCGATGTAAACATTTCGTTTGGCCAACCCGCCGACACCGGCGAGCCAGTTTTAACCGATTTCCTCGGTGATTATACGTTTCAATCAATTACGCGGCGTTTGTTTTCTCGTGTTTCGTTAGACGTTGTAATTAACCGATTTCGCCGTCGTGCTTGTTCGCGATTTCACGTAATTGTGATTCGATTTTTCGAATAATTACGCTGCTCTTGGCTTTCGGATCTTGGGCGCGCAGTGGTTGTAATTAATGGTTCATTAAACTCGTTAGATCGAATTAATTGAATTCGTTCATCTAGATTAATTAAATTGAAGTCGATGGCTGAATTGTACGCTTGGCGGGTGCATCGTGCGGGCCGAAACTAGTTATCGAATATGCAGAAACGAACAGCGTTTGTTTGTTCCATTGTTTTATTCAGCGTACAAATTAATTCACAGTCTTATCTTTACGTGGACTATTAAAATAGATTTATAGCTGCGAAGGCTGACAGTTAATACGCGCACCATGTATATTAAAATAATTGCAAATGCGGTTCTAGTATTTTTGGAATTAATAAGATATTTTGAACGTATTTATTTTGTCTGGCTTTAGGTGCCACTCTTTTGTTTCTTCAAAATTGCAAAGGAGACTTATATTGGGTTGTCCGGAAAATTCGTGCCGATTTTTAAGGAAAACTCAAACGCAGTACATTTAAATTTCGATATACGTTTATTGAATTATTATAAGTGCCATTTTGTTCCATAGTTTTTCTCTATCTTTCACGCAACTTGCGGTTTTCTGCTGAAAAACTTTGAAATATGATTTTTCATGTCGACCAAAGAGTTAAAGTTTTTGTCATTATGGGATTTTTGTATTGACCTAAAGAGATGAAAATCTGAGGGTGTAATGTCTGGTTAACCCTTAGCACTAGAATGGTGACTGTAAGGCACCACTAAAAATTGCTGTACCATTATTCAAAATATTTTTTAAATGATTAAATTTGTTTGTATTTGATAAATTACTAAACATTTCAGAATTGTAGGAGTAATTTGCACCATTTTCGAATGTATAACATGAAAAAATATATGTAGAAGGGAAATATTCTAGGTCGGAAGAAGTGTTTCGATTTGGGATTAAAATAGCTTCGAGTGCAAAGGGTGAATAGGATGAGTGGGGTAGCACATGCCAACCAAGTTCTAAGGGCTTTTGGAAGAAAATAGCATGAAATTCCTATAATGCACTCTGTTCCCTTCCATATTTAAGAGCGTATAAAACTAACAAAAATTAATGTATCCTAATCAAAGTTTTTTGACTATGTACACATACCATTTGTTTTCAATCATTCTGACATATTCAGACCTACCCTAAAGCGACTTACAGAAAAACGGCACGAACTTTCCGGAAAATCCAAATATAAAATAAACACCTAGGTTTCTTTCGTCAATTTCGTTCATTTAATCGGACACTTGAGATTCTGAATGTAGTTTAATTTATATTAAAAAGATCTGGGAGATTTTATGTAGTATGTACATTTTTAGGAAAACTTATGGCAGTTGGAGGACTGCTCGTAGCGCTCGGGCGGACTAGAAATTCTCGAATTGGTCGTTTTTCGACGCGGCGTGTGTAGACGGAGGTTTTCTGGTACGGAAGAGGGGTGTCTTCGAACAACTTAAGCGTCAATAAAACGGGGAGCTTATTCGAATGTTTCTTCTTCGTGTCCGGCGATGGTCGTCTCGGTGAGATGGGTCAATTTCCTGAATGGACGTACCCAGTTACATCACCCTCGGAGTCAACGGAAGTAGGTCTGGAAATGTTCTGGATTAAGGACGGAAATCGCCTCGATCCGTGACCACCGTCACCCCTGGTGGTGTCCTCTAATTTGTTCCTCCCAGAAAAACGTTATCAGAAGCCGTCTCTCGGATTGGTCCGTAGCACTGGGCTTGCACTTTCTGTAACCGACTAACAAACCTTCAACATTCGATGAAAAACAACACCGCTTGTCACGCAACATCCGCTGTGACAAATTGTTTTTCTGATTCCTAGTTTCGGTATTATTAGAAGAAGAAATTAAATAGCACCCGATGGAACGAGGAGAAAAAATTATTACGTCATCAGCGGTGAAATAAATCTGAAAAATAGTTCTGGAACTTTTATCGGCTAGGCATTTAGTTTATATAGAGTAAACACTGTAATTAAACGCCGTAAAGTCAACAGAGATTAAACGTGAATATTAAAATTTCAAATTGCCATTGCATACGTTAAAATGCTGAGCGATAAAAAGTATAGCAACCAATTGGAAAATTTGGATCGTCGCCCTGTACTGGTGGAAGGTTGGTTTTAATCAAATTAATAGAAGTGGGTCAAAATCCATAGGTAAAATTACAAGCAACGTTCGATGCTGTCGTTATCATAAGTGATCGCCGCTGACGTCGTGGTCCGACCGGTTTAAATGGAATTAAAAGAAGGTTACTACCGATGCACATAATAATTTTACGGTCGGGGGACGTAAATTCCAGCAATCCAAGTCAGATTACGCCACGTATTTAGTATCACCAGCATGCAGATGTTACAAACGTTAAATATATACGTTACGGTTTTTTCCTCGACACAAATCAGCTAAAAACAGGGACAACTGGAGACAAATGGAGAGCATAGTTATTGCACCACTAGCTTTGTTTATTTTACTGTAGTCATTGGAAAGAGATTGCTTCAATTATTTAGTAAGCTACCGTTAAAATGTTAATCTTTGAGAGGATAAAAATTTATTTCATGTGGTACTAAACAAGATAGACCTTATAGCGTTTGCAATAATTTATGGTGATTTACAACGCGAGGATTTAATTCGAGGATTCAAACAAGATGAGATCACCCGTATCTTGTTGCATAACGTTTTCTCATTGCTTACATAATGTTAAAAAATTGTTATCTTACCTCAATAGTAAAAACTCACAAATACGCCGTGAATATTGTTTTCATGGAATTTACAAATTTGCAAAATACAAGAAAATGTTTGATGAACAACAACTAGCCTGCAAGTCCTGAAGCAAATGTTTATGTTCGTAAATTATTTTGTAGACGTCAGGAAACAAATATAGACTTCATTCTAATATAAACAGAATTTTTTCATCTTCTTCTGTTTGAAACACAATTTATGTTACAATCCAAATAAAAATAACGTTGACATTAAAATTTTTAATATTTGTCAACGTAAACTTTTTTTTTCAAGCATCATAAAATAAATATCATGAATATCTAAAGATCCGCAGTATAAATTAATGACACTTCCACGCTCCTGTATGCAAGTCAGGTTTCAGTCGCTCCTGTCCTATGAATCATGCTTATGACACTGGTAATAAATTTTCTCATTCTTTTCGTTTTTCCCCTATTTCACTTTCTACGGTTAAAAATTAGTTGCGGTTAACTATAACTTCTTGAAATTGTTTGTATTTATTACCCGGCACAGCCTACTATTATGTTCTTTTATATTCATACTTGTACGAGCCGAGGGCAACTCGATCCCGTTCAATGATCAAATAGCTTGACACGCTCGCTACCAGCGTCACACGTGTGTGACGACCACGATCTCGTGTTTCACCTGAGGAAAGTCCATTCAATTTTACACGTGTTGATATATGAAATTATAACGCATTCTGCAATATTCAAGAAACCCATATACGTCCTTTACCTCTTCTCGTATTTCCTAAAAGGGGTGCATTACGTTTCATTCTTTGCGAGCCTAAATGTTTCCTATCTTTAAATTCAGAGCTTGCAGTACACTCCAATATGTTACATTATCAATTTATTTGTAACATCTTTTTTTCTCGCGGGATAAGGCTTGTATTATTATTTAAAATCTTGACACAGAGTCGAATGTTGCTTCAGAATAGCTGAAACTAAAACTTCACCTTGGCAACCCAGAAATTTTTTATTTTTTTCTATGCAATCCTGTACGTCTTGACGAGAAGATGCCAAAAATCGAAGTTTCAAGGCGAGGAATTCACTGGTTCAAACGTTATGCGTGCTTAAAACAATTCCACAAGAACATAGATCACGCCCGGAAGGTTCAACAATAAAAACTGTATGTTGCCGAGCCATGAAAGCTCAGAATCTCAGATTAGGCCATAATCACTAGTACCTAGTACTCTCAGCGTTAAAGACAAGAAACACAATCCTCGCCACAAACGTAGAAAATCCTCCGCTCACAGTATCGACAGGTTAATGCGTGGCAGCTTAACAGTTGCCAAATTGGAGCATCGTTTTACCATGTTTTTGTCCCCATCGAACCTATGCTGGAATGAGCAGACACGTGGCTCTCCCCGCGCATCACGTGATCCCACGGGCGCTAAACCTGATACTTCGCAGTCAGGTAAATGTGGCCGGGTAAGATTTGTTGTCACTGGATGCCGCTCGAGAAGTAAGCACGACAAATCCTGATCTCCGAGCAATCGCGATACCACTCGACGAACGCGTCGACCTAGTTTCCCGTAGTTTCGAGATCAATGTGACCGGGGGAGTCGAAGGAGGATGTGTTTTTACGAGGCCGGCGGGTCGGAGGCTCGTTCAACCGTCTTTTTAAGATCGCTGAACCGATCAACGAGGATGTACTTTTACGCAAGTTTCCAAAATGTCTTGGTACCGTCTCAGCTCCTCCCTAATGCCACATCCGAACAAAAGATTTCAACGGCATATCTAAAACGATACCCTGATGGATACTGTACTATTAACCCTCTGGGATTTACATCTGTAGAGCATCCTAAAAATATGCTTCCTTGAAAGGGACGATTCTTCAGGTCATTTGAAGTAACTTTTTCCTTTGCGAAAATTTTCTCCGCGGCTTTCTTCAGCAGTTGTTAACCAAGAAACACGGACCAATCACAGCGCGGCTATAGCGAAGGGGTTCCGACTAGGCGGCAGGTCCCGCTGAGCGTAGCGTTGTCATTGGCCAAGCCGGAGTCCGCCCGCTGCGGCCGCGCTCTGATTGGTCCGTGTTTTTCGTTACTAACTCCTGATCGTAGCCTGGGACACCTTGTATAATAAGAATTTAAATATTGTTGCACTATGCGATTCTATGAAAATTGTTAAGAATAAACTCCTGTTTACCTTCTGTTTGTTACAATTGAGGTAGACAGTTTTTATTTTGCCTGAACAATAAACCGAGAATCAATAATGTGCTTGATCTTTCAGAAATGTAATTCATCTTGAAAAAGAGAGAAGCTTTTCAGAAAATACAATTGAATTTAAATATTGTTGCACTATGCGATTCTATCAAAATTGTTAAGAATAAACTCCTGATTGCCTTCTGTGTGTTACAATTTTTATTTTGCCTAAATATTATATATAAACCGAGGATAAATAATGTACTTGATCTTTCGGAAATGTAATTCATGTCGAAAAAGAGAAAATACAATTGAACGACAGAACAAATATGGCTTCGTCAATTTTTGACAGTTCCACGATCCAGCGAAGTCCCATCAAAATTGAATAAGGATAGCGGCAAAGCGTTCCCCAACGGAAGAACATTGTTCGCAACAATGTTACGCGTGATCCGAAACCATGAAATCATGTAACTACACTGCTCGCCGCGGCAAACAGACACACTTCCGTCGAGCAGATCGGCGAACCGCCCGTTACATCGTCTGGCAATAAATAAGCGGAGTCTCGCGGAATGCAACAATTTCACCGAAAAGAGCTCCATTATGCAATAACCAGTTTCGGACTTGGAGCATGTTTCGCGCGATTGTTTTTTCTTTTTCCATTTACGGGCATCCCTCGGGATAATTGCACCGTCGGTCCGTAAACCGTAGCGGCGATGCGTCCGCGAACGCGCGCAAAAATGCGACGCGTATCTATGCTAAACAGGAGCAATTACCGGACAGAACTCGGTCAATCAAACGGTCTGTAACGGACGATCCATCCTGATTTAAAGTATTCATACGTGCGAAATCAGCGGCGTCATAAAACGGGTGAACACGCCCGGTGCAAATTGCACCTTACGATTCGATTCGAACTGTCGTTCGGCGCGCTCGGTTGCGAGGGAAAGGCCGTTCGCACGAGCGACTACGTTTCTTGACATTAACGAGTGACGATAAAATATCAATCTGTCCGGTAGTCACGGACGCACGCATGCACCAACGCATATGCACGCGCGCACGCACGCGCGGACACGGTATTACGGTATTAGCGACATGTTAGCGCCGCGTCACATCCTTTGAAGCACTGGGACACACGGGACGTTGCAAATTTCCCGTTTCAGCGTCAAGTCCCACTTAGCGGGTCACCGAGGATTTCCCCGTCAGTTGTAACTGGAACGTGGTCGGGTTGTTTCAGTAGCTTTGTTCGTGGCATACCCGAACTTGTGCGTGACGTGCCATATATTGCACCGGACGCTTGCCTTTTTTCCCCCACTCCTCCCCGCTCCACGGATTCTTAATGCGTTCGGAATTTACCCGTTGCAGCCATTATCGTTGGCAGAACGCGTCAGCCCGGTGGCCAAATTGAAAATAATTCGACTGCAGACCCCTCTGCGTTTACACTGTATTTACCAGTAAACAAAATTACAAGACATCCCGTTTCGAGCTTTAAAATGAGTCCAGCCTTAAGGTTGCACTATTTGTTTTCACGAAATGATCACAATTTAAATATTGACAATCGGGAACGTAGTATTTGTTAAATCAAAGATCGGTAAAAATATTCTGTTCAGGGCTAAACTTCACCTTGGCGGCTCAGAAACTTTCAATTTTGTATTACATAATCCTGTACGACTTGCGGAGAAAATGCCGAAAATCGAAGATTCGAGGCGAGGAATTCACTGGTTGGAAAGTTAGGCGTGTTTAAAGTTCAGCGATTATATTTTGTTCTGGAACAAGCTGCCGTCGACCAGTAATTGAAATATAGGGAATCTAAAAAAATGCTTGAAAATTTCAAACAAGTTGCAATCCAGCCGATAATTTCATTAGGTTATCGCATAAAGCTTCACTATTTGAAGTTTCGCATTTTTAAGAATCGATTTTCATTGAAATTTTCAGGATAGCACGGTCATATTCACGGAACATTCGGCAAGTATGGTACCTTTCAAAGCAGCTTCTTTTATGAAGGGGACCCTTACAAAATGCGCAGATGCACCGTGTATCTTTTCATCTTGATGTATACCTCACAAACTTTCCAGGGTTTTTGAGAGTACATCTTCTTTCGTGCATAGGTACAGGTTGCTGCGTACAGACTGTTACATGACTCCTTGTTAGGAATGTATAAACATTCTACCTCGTACTCTGATGTCATCGGCTCGATAACTACACACGAATGCAGAAGGTTTGATGACCTTTTCCATTAATAGATAAAATGTGCTATCTCACTAAAACGTTTCCTAAAAAATAGTTCAATTATCGTATTAACCGGTGTGTCGTTCACTTACAGGTGACACTAATCTCTGAACGATAAGGATCGTTGAAATGGGTATCCGCCATGATCAATTTTAACCTTATAATTTCGGTTTCATTAATTAAATTAGTTTCAATTGCGAGAATCCGATATCTCCGTTATAAAATTATTCTGACTTTCATTTAGAGAATGTGGTTTTCTCAGCATTTGCAAGATTAAAACTTTTTTCCTTTTAAAAATCATATTCAATTTTCTTAAATAATTCTTTTTTCATAGTAGCCATATCTGTTTCTTAATATTTGTCATGCTATCGATGTTTAATTCAATTTTCCTTTGCAAAAAAAAATATATAATTCATTCGAACTAGGAATTTTTGTTCCAAATAACCAAGGGACATTATTATTGGGGGCATTATCTCGTTATTAGAGCACGTAACACTCGACTAAAATTGTCTACTCATCCCATAAAATTCACGATCACACCGAGCCAATATAGAATCTAAATTGCCATAATCCCCGAAATCGATCTACCGGAATCATTGAACAAGCGCGTTTATTATTCCCGTCGAATTTTCTACGCGGTTTGATTCATATCAGACTTTCTTAATCAGAACGTTGTACAACTTGTTCACGACAGGTACCGATGGAAACGTAATTTCAAGTTTATTGTGTAATCTAGATCGTGACTAGATTTTAAACGTGCCAGCAAGCCAATGAAACACGTACTATTACGAATAATGTGCTCGGTCTTACTTTCATCAGTGGAACGTTGTTCGTTGCCGTGCATAGTGGTTTTCACGAAAGCATAATGAAAGATAAGGAAATTTTTTATATGGCTGCAGTAGTTGACACATGGCCTCATTGTTTTGCATCTCTTTGAGGCAGCGTAATCCGCTGGTACTTTATCTTGTTCACTTTTGATGTGTCTCGTTTTTCCTTCTCGTCAGTGGAAAAGCGAAGGGGCTCCAGTCTGTTACAAAAAAAAAAAAAGAAAAAGCCGTCGTTATTAAGCCTTTGTGCACGGTTCGAGTCAATCCGACCTGAAATGGGTAACAATTCTTCTAAACTAGTATTTCTCTCGCAAATTTTCGTCAAAATAAATGTAACGTTCTCTTTATGTATGATCGATGAAAACAGAATTCTTCTATTAACTCTGCACAATGGTTGTTTTTAAAATAAAAGTGCTCTTTTGAAATAAAATTTCTTTTTTCGGCTTTCTCTTGAATCATTTTTAAAAGCTGGAGATAACAAAACTACACTGTTCAACTCTTAATTTTTCTACTCTACTGAAGCTCACGAACTCAATTCTGCCATAAATGTATAAATCCCGGAGTCTAATAGTGATTTGAGAATGGTTAATGATATCCGAGGAAATGCCGTGCATATCTGTTAATTGTAAATGATCTTTATGTCATCGATCCATGTTCTACCAATTTAATTAAATTCACTGTAATATTTAAAAAGCAAATATTAATTTTTACGATCGCATTTCTCATAGCAACTTGTGTCACCAACTTCTGAAGTACAGTGTATTCCCGATATATGTCAATAACACGGGTCTTGCCAAGGTCATGTATCGTCCAGGACACATAACCGAGCCGTGTTATGTTTACATTCCTCGGCGTCCAAGGCCTCTCGTGCTTCGTGGCCTCTCGCGGGGTATACTCCGCGGTAGTGAGGATAATTACGCGACGCTTATCACCCAGGCCTTGGTGACATATATAGAGAAATTACTGTATTTTCGTTTCGGTCCCTACTAATTTTTTGACACGAGCCTAATACGAGTGGCACTTAAGGGCCCGGGATAGTCACGTGAATTTATAATTAATAATTTCTATTCACAGCCTTCAGATACGGACTTAAGAGCAACACTTAAGAGTGTTGGTCTTGATCCGACGGCTCTTAAGTCTGTGACTAAACTTCACATTTTTTGCTCTGTATTACCGATACTATGAATTCTGACGCCATAACCGTGCTTCAAGCTTTCGGCTGTATTTCTAATAAAAGTATAGCTCAATTTGTAGCTGGAGATATTTTCTAGTTCGCGCTGCTCTCGATTCCATCAAAAAAACTCATCCACTGTAATAAAAATTGTAGGATTCCACAGCATGCGCATCGTCTATTTTTGGCCTACTTCTAACGCTTATATTATCAAATATCTGCATAATCTCGGCAGCTCCTGACCAGCGCGCACTAGATTAAACCTTCCTCTTTCGAATGAGTCCTCTACCAGCGACAAAATATTCTTACATAAGGACGGAAACTTGAGGCAAGTAAAACCATTTTTCGAGGGTAATGTAGTCACTCTACCTTATCGCGAATCCACTAAAACCGGACGCTTAAGTAGCAAACAGAGATGGCAAAAACTCAATCGACATTTTACTTTGATAGAGCCTAATTAAGCTAAAACTCGACGCAATTTTAAGTATAGCGATGGAGGTGTGCGTGGTAGTAGCTCAGCTGGCAACGGGTCGAACGGCATCGTTTTTTACGTTATCGCACGGCCGTAATGAGATAGGCCGCGAAATATCGGCGGATCTAACGATACCGTTCTATCACCAGGATCAATTCAGCGAGCAGCTTCTCCTCGCGAGGAAATATATATATATATATACACCGTATTCCAGGATACTCGCGTCTGCCACTAGAATCCGGTTAGCTGGTACGAGATTGCACGGAAATAGCCCGGAGATCATCGCTGTTCAATCTCAAAGTAGTCCGCGAAACTCCGACGGTGGTTCTCGAGAAGAGGGACTCGTTTACGGTGAGACCGTTCCAAGTCGCCCCATGGACGGCGACGCGTCCCCGGAGCATCCCCGCGAATAAATTATCTCGCGGGGGTTGTTCCGGAGGTCCCGTGTGTACGCGACACCGAGTGTACTACGGATGATTGCGCGTTATTGTGCGCGAACTGGCTGTCACGCAGCCGGTTATGGAATGTTAATGCCGACTAATGAAGTCTGTCGACCCGAGTGATCCGATTTACCGGGGAATGCGCGGTCCCCAAGATGTCCCGTCGTTATTGACCGAAAAGCGCAGCTTCCGCGTGCCCTGACTTCGTAAATTATCCACGATATAGTTAGCGAGTTTACCGCGCCGCAATGATACGCCAGTTATCGAGACCGAACATTGACAAATTTATTCGCGTTTCGCCATTTGAAGCATGGGTATCGTATTCTTTACGGGAAAAGAATGAGCCAGACCACGTCTTTGCGGTCACTTCTCTGTTTGGATGCCATGAAAAAGTACCTTTCTTGGATCAAGTCGTAACGGGTGACGGAAAGCGGATCCCGTACAACAACGTGCAACAAGAAAGAACTTGGAAACAAGCACGTGGAAGTACCGTGGCAAGTGCTGCCTTACATCCGACGAAGATGCTGTTGTCTCTTCGATGGGATTGCGGGGGAATAGTTTTCCTTCGAGCTGCTTCCACCCGGCGAAACAATCGCATCAAATAAGTACTGTGAGCAACTCGCGACAAGCTCGATGCGAAAATTCGAGAAAAATATTCGGTTTCATTTTCCATCAGAACGCCAGACCGCATGTAACAAACGCCGCAGAAACTGAAGGGGTCAAAGTGGAAAGCTCTCCCACCGTATTCCCTGGACCCAGCTCTTCTAAGATCCTCGTCTGTTCGAATCTCTGCAGAGAAATTTGAATGGCATAAATTTCAGTTTCGTGGAAGCTGTCGAAAACTACCTCCAGAGCTGTCCAGCGCCTGCCCGTACGGGCAGCGATTTTCTTGCTGTGGGCATGCGCATACCGGCGGGGAAGAAGCCACGCCTCTGCGGGGAAGAAGCCACGCCCCTGCGGGGAAGGCTGCATGTATTGGCACACTCGTTGTCACAGCCATGTGGACAGTTACAGTTTCGCCAGAACAAGACTTGTTCCCTCACTCTAATTTCCCCTTTTACCGCACTAGTCTCCAAGTTTCCGACGCCATTCGTCTCTGTCGTGCATACTCCGGTACTGACAGAGAGGGAGTAACTTTTTCCCCTCTATTCGTGCTCCCTCCCCTCATCTGGTGACACTGTCCTTGCCCGCTAATTGGCATGTTGTGCAGCTCTGCTCTAGAGCTTCTTCGGTGGAAATCTACACAGTTTCTACGAAAAAGGAATCCATCCAGTGTTGTCAGATTAGGTTCCCTTGTCTCCCACCCTACTTTTCCCCTCCTACGATGCTATTCCCCCCCACGCTTCAGCCACGGCCCGGTCACGCGTTTTCGTAGTGTAGTTGTCATGATAAACCTTAGAGTGTATAATTAAACTTAGAGTGTATAAACGTATATAATTGTTGACTCGCTCTCGTGGTATCGAGATCGGTTCGATAATTGTTTTCTGGTTTCCGTAGCACAAGGAAAGGACGGTTTGATTGATGCGGCGTGCCCGGAATTCGAGGAATTCCGTGGGATTTCGCGAAATCTTCGTGGCGCGGCGCGTTTAAATACGGCAAAGCGGAGAAGTTGCGCAAAGAGTCGGAGCTGTTAGCTGAATTGAAAGTTCATCGGCCTTTCACTCCACTCCTCCATAAATTGTACCGCGGAATAACTCGAGATCCTTTTCAGCTATTATAGTACCTTTCGACTACTTTGCCTCGTCGATTCCATTTATATTCGCGCGGAGTCTCGCTCGTTCGTGGCTCGCGTTTATGCTCATTGACAGGAATGATGGATGTTTCGATTTTACCGGCGACTAGTATGATTATAGTTAATAGTTCGGGCACGTAGCAACGAAATTCAATCAATCTTTCTTTCGATCCGTCGTCGGCCGATATCAAACGATCATTTATTGTCCCCATCGTGTGATCCTGAGACTGGATCTCCGGGCCTAATGAAGGTATGATCCCTTTACCGTGATACGATAAATCATGTTCCGTTTTATTTTTCCGGCGGAACGTGTCTATCCGATCATTGTAACTGATGATCATCGCGGGAAACGGTTACCGGTTCCGACGTAATACAATTTTGCGCAACATTGGAAAGTATGTTTCGAAACTGGCGCGTTAACCTCTCGGCAAGCCGAGCGCGCACGCGTACTCGCTCCCACACTGAACCTGTGTACAGTGTGTTCCAATTGATATTAGAGATAGACTTTTTACGGAAACGCACTTTAGCTTAATGTCGCGGGGTAGTCTCGTGACTTTTTAATTAATAATTTCCATTTACAGCTTTCAGACACAGATTATATAAGGACGACAACTTGAGGCACGTAAAATCATTTTTTGCCGGTAATGTAGGCACTCTACCTTATCGCGAATCTACAAAGACTTGGCACATCGAAGATCGAGCACAAAATCTGACCGGTGTAGAAGGTGCTCGACATAATGTTCGGACAAATTTAAAAAGACCAGAAGTGTTTTTGAGAAGTTAGTTTACTACGCGACGTAGGATAAAATTGCAACTGGTCGGAATCGCGGAGAAAATACTAAAAGTTGTTTTTCCAAATTTTGTGTGGGCTTATATTGAAAATTTAAAAAATACGTTTTACAGATCCGTGTCGGTTATACATATTCTGAAAATTTCATAAGCATTGCAACGATAATCGATACTATTTTTTTTTTAACGAAACTATCATAGTTGAAATATTAAAAATTTCTGGAGAATTAGAGATGTAGTGTTCAAATACTTTTTGCTTCGTCTGCATACTAATAGCCTTATTGGAGTGTATACGGAGGTGTATATTAAGAACTTATATACTATTTTCGATAAGTTTCGAGGTATTATAAATTTACGGGGGAAGTGGAACAAATCACGTCTGAATAGTTCAGGTTGGATTCTCAAGTGCCGCACGCGAAACATCGATACATCTGAGCAGTTGGAGAAAGATGGTGACCTAGCAGGCCAATGGGCCATCGATAACGGCGCAGTATCTCTAAAACCATGCGAAATCTCGTGTACGTTTCGTTCGTTGTTGAACTTACCTTTCAACATATTATTAAACAATAAACAAGAAACTAGGCTCATCCGAAAGACAAAACTTGAAATGACAAATCTTCAATAGCTACCAAGGTAATTAGTGACAGGCATCCGCACGAAATACCTTGTACAGTATTATCGAGTTTCGAGGTCACAGAAGTCTTTAATATACTCTAACCTCGAAAATCTCGAACACTCTACTCTCTAATAACGACCTCTGAACTTTATAACCTTGAACATACTAGTCATCGAAATCTTGTTACACTATGACCTCTAAAATCTCGTTATACCATGATCCCCAGACTCTCGTGTGTCCTAATCACTAAAATCTTCGATCCTTTGATCTTGGAACTTTCGAACTATCTCGGACGTCGATCAGCTTACCTGTTTGAGTCCTTGATTTTGAAATTTTGAGATAGAGATCTACAACAGTGTCTGCTATACATACTTGCAGGCTTATTTTTAACTATTAGCAAAGCTAACATGAGCTGTATCTAAAAGTAGCTCGATAATTTTCAAATAATAATTCCAGAAGATGTTGTCATACTATATTAATAGTATACGACTTGCCATACAACTTGTTAGAAAATTGTCTGTGAACAAAGCGTCAAGTTTCACAAACATAATATGAAATGTTGAAATTTTATCCAAACAACACAGTAACTACTGCTTACTAATTGAAATTTCGCCACATCGATTTATGCATATGTTGACACAACGTAAGTGTATTAATTACCCCACAAACTGTGATAATTGATCCTCTGCGCTATAATAATATCGCGTCGAACGTTAGGCGATGTACGAAATAAAATTCTATTTTGTGTAATCAACATACAGCCATTGAAGAACGCATAGACCGTGCAATAGATATAAATTTTCTCCTTCGACGAAGTGTTCCGAACACTGTAATCGACAAAAATAAAACAAAAAATCGTAGCGCAAGAGGTTAAGTGACTTTCGGCGACGACTGTATCTATCTTCGCGATAAATGCTTGAAAAATCGTCCCGTCGGTCGATCGTGCACGAATCCGCGAGAATTACATAATGGTTTCTCTCGAAACCGACGGATCCGGAATGCAATGGATCACGTAAACGGAAGCTGTAGCCCCAGCAGGTTTTTATTCGGCGTCGGGCGAGTATTGTAATTACAGTGAACGCGTAACGGTCCATTAAGCTCGTCAATGTTAACCGAGAGACGTAACTTCGCGACTGGTCTAGATGTGTCAAGGCGCGTCGATATGCGGTTAGATAGCAATCGATAAACTGGTAAAAGGCACGGGATGGAACGGGGCTCGATCGTCGTAGAAGAAGAAGAAGAAGCCACTCCTCTACTTATCGGTCACGACCGATCCGCGCGTTCGCGTTTGATGTATGTACGCTGGTCAAAAGAAGGATCGCGCTAATAAAAACAAGCGTTCTTGAAACGGGGGGCAGGGTACACTCCCTGGCAGGGTGCCTCCCCAGAAAAAGATCATCTGAAGGGAGGAGGAAGCGGGGCTGAAGGAATGTCGAAAAACCCTCACAGTACAGATAGTGTCGAAAGGCATGGCGGGTGTGTAATCAAGCGAACGCCGTTAAAGAGACCATCGAGAAAGCATCGCCGTACTGATCGGAGATTTTCAGACTTTCACGGGACCCGGCAACGCGAGCTGTTCTCACCTTCGAGCGTTTTGTATGCGAACCGTGTCCTTTTGAAAGAAATACCCGAACGTTTCGCAAGGCAGCGCGCAGCCAGCTTCGAATAACACATCGGCGCCGCCGTGTCATTTGACCCCTGATGAAGCTAGCCGGCAATGCTTGCGAAACGCTCGGCTAGGTCTTCCAAAAGGACACAGCTTGCACCGGTAGCTTCGACGAAGAGAACGACTGGGAACCGGATGACCTGTCCAATGAACGCTCAAGGGGGCCCGGCAGGCATTTGGCCTTGACTGTCACGCTAGGTTACACTGAAACATAACCTTTTTTTTCTAGACATTTTACATGTTAAATAAGTAAGTGATCAATTAAGAATGCATACCACCGTGTTTGTACATATCTTTGCTACGTCTGTCCAGAGCCTTTTTTTCGATACGAACGCTAAATCTCTCGAAATTAAGAGAATCTCTCTGCAATCTACGTATACGAACTTGCAAGGGTCAAATCTTGAGAAATTTTTTTTTTTTTATTTAGGCATTTCAGATCTCAGTCGAGATCTATTTCTGCCGCACCGAGGCAGTTTACAGTACAGACATATATACATTCGTACATACACAGTCCACACTAAATTAAATCAAATTCGCATCTTACATTTTTTCAAGAACTTAAAAATAAGAAGACAAGCCCCGATATTGGGTCGGGCAATCAACATTTCCAAATTTAAGGGCAACTGAAGGTTAATTTCACGCAACTGCTGAATTAGCCCAGATCGCTGTACATCGAAGAGACTACATTGCCAAACAATATGATTCATGTCATGACTACCATGTCCGCAGTCGCATTTCGGGTCACTAACAATTCCTACACGAAATGGAGACGCATTAAGACTATAATGATCGGCTCTGCACCGATTAATAGTTATAATAAATTCTCGTGAGGGCCGTTCGTGTTTAAACCATGGCTTAGACCTTCCAGTGTAATATTGACTAAAAAATATTTCCCCCTTCGCCAAGCCTTGCTCTTTTATAGTCTTTTTGGTTTGCATATGCGCATTTCTCTTGAACTCCTCATACAAGTCAGTAAATGGGATTGGTACTGTTGAGGCATTGCAGGTTTCTGTGGCTGATTTAGCTAGACTGTCCGCAAGGTCATTACTTTGAATACCCTTATGGGAGGGGATCCAATAAAATTTAATGTCATTGCTGTTCTGATTGTTTTAAATCTTGAGAAATTGACGCTTCAATATTGCAATGAGCAGTTTTAAAGAGGTCACTTGTGTTTCCTAAAAGTCCAATCCACGTCTGTCCAGAGCCCAAATTGCGAATTTCTACCTCATCGCGGAGTGATTTGTAATATTTGACAGAAAACTCGCTTTCCGAAGCAAGTATGACGTCATAAGATGGCCGCCTCAGAGTGATTCTATTAATTTCGGGAGATTTAGTGTTTCTATCGAAAAAAAGGCTCTGGACAGACGTAGCAAAGACACGTACAAACACGGTGGTATGCATTTTTTACGAGTATACTCGTCAATCCGAAACTCTATTGCGGTGCAGTTAACGTTAATGAATTGTTAAATTCTTATCGAATAAAAAAGTAATTCTTTCTTATTTAGCTTTATAATGGCTCTGGCTTTTATAATAGCTGCATTTGGCCTGACGTGTATATTCGTCATTGCTTGATTTCCCGTGAGGGATTTTTAAAATTAAACTCCACAGTTAACGGGTTAATTGATTACTTACTTATTTAAAATGTCTGGAAAAATAGGCGCAGGTCTTTTAAGCTGCAGGTCTGTCGAAATTAGTACAGCGAATTCTCGATATATGTCAACAACACAGGTCTTGCCAGCGTCCTGTATCGTCTAGGAGACACGACTCGAACCGTGTTATGTTTACACTTCTCGGTAGGAGTGTATACCTAGGTTAGGGTACACCCCGTGGTAGTGGGGATAATTTCGCGACGTTTATCATCCAGACCTTGGCGACATATTCATCTCTTAAATGCTACTTCAATAAGAATTTGGTAAGTCTTTACGTTCCAGAACACAATTCTAACAATATTTTGTAGTTAGAAGGGGATCCCCCAGCGGTGGGGATAAAACTTTGACAGTTACGGTAGAGACCTTTGCGACAGTTACGGAGATAATACTGCGGCTTGTGCTCAGAATCTGGCACAGGATCGAATTTCTAATCAATGAACAGAGGTAGTCCAGGGAATGATAATTGTCCAAATGAACTTATGAAACAATCATTGAATCAGTTCATAACACACGATCGCTGACATTCGGTTTCAATGGATTCTTGTTTTACGTAACAGAAATCTATTATCAATGTAATTATCCGCGCGTATTATTAAGTTTCGGAATTCGAGCTGGGAACAAAGGTGACACGAACAGCCGCCAGGTCGGTTCGTTTGTTATTAAAACGGGATGCAGAAGTGAACGGTCCGCAGAAACGCGATCCAAAAAATTCGAAACGTAAATAACGCTGGAGCGGCCGGGAAATGTTCAAAGTGGACGAGGGTCATTAATCATGGTGCTTTACGAGATGTTATTGACACAAATTCAAAAGCAATATGTAAAGTACTCGCGCCGTCTCGTTGTACCTTCGAAAAGGTATGCAAAAAATACGAAAAGAACAACGAGCGTTGATAAAACTTCTCATTCAGCCTTTTGTGTTCTCGAAAAATGTCCAACGAACGAACTTTGTACTAAAAGATTGGCAGAGCATTCATGAAATATTATGAATGATATCACAAATATTACAAATGCCACGGATACTCGAAAAAGCGACGTTTATAAACGAAAATTTGCGCCTGTCGAGGATATGCCTAACAAAATTTCCGATAAACGAATCGGCGACCTGAAAAGCAAGTGAATATTACGAATTGCAACAAAACAACGCAAGGTCGTTTTCAACGGAGAAATATCATTTATACATCAAAGTATTGATACAAATTGTCGAGAATTCTGATGGAAATATATAATATCACATATTATACCGTAACAGATGTTTCATGAAAATTCTTTCATAACTCTTTCAAAAAATTTGCGCAATATAGAATGAAAGTTTCGAAAAATAACGAGTCATACGCTAACATTGAAGTTCATTTTCCGTGCGTACGTGTACCGAAGAGCTTTACACGACTTTGTAAGAATTTTTACAGAGAATACAGACAATTTATACGGAAAAACGCTCGCATAATGATCCCGCTAAATCTTTTTCCCCGAACTTCGCTTCTCGTAGCTCGTCTCAGGTATACATAGAGCTGGTTCGCATAAACGATTAAAACGATTGAAATAGTAATGAGACAGCCTGTAGTTCCCCAACTACGAAAGCAGTGCTAACTTTCCGATGCAACTAATAGGGTATTAAACTATTGATGGAAGGTCGGTTATAGATAGAAATGGTTTGAAACTTTCTTGGGAGCAGTCGATGGGGACGGTTGAGAGGGTGTCTGCGAGGTGTTATCCGCCACGCAACCGTGGCCAATATGAAGGGGGGGCCCCACGCCCATCGGACAGTTCGAGTTCCCCGTCGAAGATCAACTGCTAACGAGAACGTCCCTGCAGATTCTTCGGGGAGGTAGCGTTCCCCGGGGAAACATTGATCCCGGCCAAGTTTCTCGACTGACCGGTCCACCTTCAATTCCATTACCCTATCCTCTTTCTGGTCCCCAGCTGCATAAGCATAAATCAGCGAAACCCGATGGAGTAATCGAGGACGATCACGTTCACGGTCTCTTAAACCGTGGCAACCGACGCTCGCCGATAGAAGAGGGGACACAGAACACGTACCAAGGGTGGACGAAACCGGGAGCCGAGTCGAATCGCGGTAAAACCGCTCCTGGCCGATCCTCCCGCCCGTGCCCGGAGGCCATTCCATAATTGAGTGGTTTGCATCTCGCTCGGCTACGGGAGCAGCGGGCTTCGAATTGCCCATAGATGAATGATATATTCATCGGGGATTGCCGTCCATCCCAGTTTTAGCTCGACCGCACTTCGACGCTGTAAGAAAATGAAACGTCTCCGCGACAGACCTCGTCGTCGCCATTGCCCGATCTTCGCCACCAATTTCCTGTATTTTCGAGAGAGAAAAAAAGGAAAGAAACGTGCCCTCACTTTCCCACCTGCTGCATCACGCGAAACCATCTTGGAAAAGATGATGGCTTTGCGGCTTCGATGTACCCCGATTGCCTGTAAGTTGTTCCGTTAACCTTTTGCACCAATTTTACGGTCTCAGTGGTTACAAAATTTATACTACCGCTGGAAAGTATCCGGACACTTGCGAAATATGTATTAGCATGGCATAAAAATGATTTCAGTGCCTAAAATAGTGACTAAATCGATTTTTATCAATTTCTTATGAAATATCTAACGTTATAATATACAGGGTGGTTCACGCAACCCTTAACAGCTCAATATCTAGAAAAGTATGCCATCTATTTTAAAGTTCTTGATCTTAAATTGCATGGATCTGAAGGGCCTTTCTAATTACATAAGCGTGAAGTGGCGCCCCCTTTTCCTTAACAGGGGGCCCGGGGTACCTTTATAATTTTAAATGGAACCCCATATAAAACGTTACATATTTCGATTCTACAGGAGAAAACAAGTAAATTTTGTCTGAAACATTTTTTTGTTAGATGCTTCCATGATGAGATATAACAGTTTGAAGTTTCGAGTTGTAGGTACTTACTTGAAGCGCTCGGAAATAGCGTTATGGAATTATGTATACGCGCTCGAGTCCTTTGCTGATTCGTGAAGAAACACGAACAATAATATTTACAATTCTTAAGTTTGACTAAATTATCCATGAAAACATTCTCAGTTTACAGCTGTTATTCAAGCAGTAACATGTGGACAAGTTATTAACAAGTTAGTAACAAGTGGATATGTTATTAACGTTGGGTGAATGCCAAGAAAATTATCGGCCTGCAGCAGTGATGTATTTTGAACGTTACGGGATCAAAAAATGTCATGTAACATTTTGTAATTTAGAAAAACGGCTTCGTGAGCACGGTGAATCGTGTAAAAAAACTCGCAATAAACCTAAACCTGTCACTAATGAAAACAATAGTGTCAATATTCTTGCTGCAATTACACTAAATCCTCATATTAGTCAACGTACACTTGCACAAACATTACATATCAGTCGTTCCTCAATTCAACAAATTTTGAAACGGCAAAAGTATCGTCCATATCAAATGATTTTATCACAAAAGCTTTCGATAGCAAATTACGATCACCGCGTAACATTTTTTGAGCGGCTGCAGGGTGTTGTGGAAAATGACTTTTTGTGCAAAATACTTTCTTCCGCTGAGGCCACTTTTATGAATTTGGGGCATGTAAATAAACATAATATCAACTGCTCGACTCAAGCGCGTATAATTCCGTAACGCTATTTCCGAGCGCTTCAAGTAAGTACCTACAGTAACGAGCAAAACTGAGTCCACACTATTTGAAGCAACATAACTTTTCAAAAATTAGATCAAATGACTTGAATGTTATTAAAAAGTTAGAAGGATTAGTGTATTAGATGAGGTGTAAACAATTTTTGGAAAAAGTTTGAATTGGTCGGAATCGCAAAAGAAATGGTAAAAGTTTGGTTTTTTAGCTTTTTTATCTGAGCCTGTATTAAAACTTTAAAAAATGTGTTTTATTCGCCGGAATAAATTATATCCATGCTGAAAATTTTATCGATATTGATTAATTCGTTTACGAGTTATAAACGCTTAAAAGTGGAAAATTGCCATTTTTCCATGCATCCATGCAATTTAAGATTAAGAACTTTAAAATCAATGGCATACTCTTCGAGATATCGAGCTGTTAAGGGTTATGTGGGCCACCCTGTATAATATCACACTAAAATTAAATACGAGATTCGTCGACGTGCCCACCGCGGAGTGTCCGGATACTTTTGAGCGGTAGTGTACATCTGTTGCATATAACAACGCCGAAATAGAATTTTATTTCGGTTCAGAGGAGATTAATGACATTACGTATTTAGCGGACTCTGTTCAGAATCTTCGCCACGAGTACGACTCGATATTGTAGGGCAAGGGGTTAAACTTTCTTATGGATTACGATTACTGGCCGGCCAAGTCCGTCGACGTGAACTTTCATCGGATCGATCCGGGAAAGTTCCAAGGATTACTTTCTTCAGAAATAGTCCCCATCTGTTTAAACGTCTCCCGGTGAAATGGAAATGACATTTCAGGGTTGCTCGGAACTACGTGCGTCGGGCGAGGCTGTAGGTATTCGTCCGCCGAGGGGGTCGTTTCGCGGATAAAATCGCGACAAATTAAACGGTGTTTACTCTGAAACAGGTGCGAGGCTTGCCAAAGAAATTTTTAATAAGCGAAGATCCGGCTTAATCCGGGCGAGTTCGCCGTGAAAGAAAGCGGTCGGCTCGCTCGATAAAATACAGTCGGGGGCTTAAAACCCGCGTCGGGAGAGCGGTGGTGGGGATGGGCCGGGCCAAGAGGATCACCGACTAATTCCAGGAAGTAAATCCTGTTCGTCCCGGACTGGTAAATTATTGCCACTCGAAAGAACGATCGGACGTGTCCGTGAGAGGGCGGGAGGGACGCGTCGTTTGCTTGCACGCACGCATACTCGACGATCACTTTCTCCGACAGGATCAACGGAGCAAGCCGATTGACGAGTTGCCGCTACGTTACGCATTCGACTGTCTCGATGAATCTTCGTTACCAGCTATTATGTATTAATAGACTCGTCGAGCAATTTGCACGTACACACAGCCAGGCCATAATGCAT
Source organism: Halictus ligatus (assembly GCA_028454255.1). Lineage (NCBI taxonomy): Eukaryota > Metazoa > Arthropoda > Insecta > Hymenoptera > Halictidae > Halictus > Halictus ligatus. The sequence continues at coordinate 5,861,811 of CM052134.1, forward strand.
ACTGGCTTAACGGTTTCCTCTCTCGGCACCGTGCGTTCGGGGGGAGTACGCGTACCGTGAACTCTCTCTTGCCATTACGTAATAAAATTATCTGGACTCAACGAGGAGGAACGGCTCGCTTACGAACACCTCTTCCACCAACCCTATCGTTCATCTATTTCTCTCGCTCTCTCTCTCTATCTCTTTTGTTCTTCGACTCGAAATGGTTGGTGTTCGAGGGAACTTATGAATATGACTCGATTGGGCGTAGCTGTTGTTGCTTGACCGAGCAAACATGACGCTTCGAACGGCAGCGGCGCGAGTAATTAGCGGGGAGCGAAACGCGTTCGTAGATCCGCGATCTATGCCCGCCGCCTGTTCGTTTAACTGTTATCGCCGATTTTTCCTTTATTTGGTCGTTCGGCGTTAACGGTATTGTTGCCAGAAGTAGTCCGCAGTACGCTATTCATCATCTTGATAGGGGGATTATTATCCAGTCATTTGACGGGTAATCACTTCCTTTTTTTAAACCCGCAAGGGAAACTGAGTTTCGATGTGTCGATAATTGTCCAATCATCTCTTATTTGCAATTAGAACGCAGCGGATTTTCATGCGAAACGAATATTGTCCGTGTCCATTTTGGAAAACAGAAGTTTGCTGGAAATGCATTTTTCGGCAATGTTAATAACTCGAGAATAATGTACCAACATCAATTTTTACATTACAATTTTGCTATAGTTGAACATATGACCATATACAGATATATCTGATCGCTAAATGTTCGATAAAAATTGCCCAGATTTAAGCTCTGATAATTTCGTAAAAACTGGTCGTAGGGCAATAAAAGTGGACTAATTTTACAGTTGGAATCCTCTATTCTCTCGATCCGTCTTTCATCTTTTCCCAGAAAAATTTTGCGCTACAAACTGCAGGCGAAAAACACGAGGACACGATGAGAAAGTAGAATTGGTCGGTGGTGATCAGACACGCGTTCTCGCTGCATTTTCGAGCGCGATTTTCTCGAAAGCGAGGCACCGAACGGCAAAACGTTGTTCCTCTTTTCGCTTCACTTCTGCACGTAGAATTGAGCTCTGTATCGAGTCTGCAGTGTTTAACACCGATTGTCGAATTCTACGCTCGTGCGAACCGGTGTTTAAAAGTTGCTGAACGCGAATAGCGAGAACGTCGCTCGGAAAACAATTGTCAGGACGGCAGGGGGGGGGGGGGGGGGGGGGGTTGGGGAGGGTTCTTGGATCAAGCGGAGGCAACTGAGGGCAAGTTGCTCCGGTGTAACGAGGCTCGGTCTCGCCGATATTAAACTAAAACAGAAACAGCCTGCGAAACGGTCGGTCGGCCGATCGGTTTGCTTTGGCGATCCTTCGGTTTCGCCGGCAGTTTCGCGGGGTCTCCGCTCGGAAGTTTCGCGCGGGGAAGAGAGAGGAAGAGAGAGAGGGGGGAGGGGGTAGCGGCTGGTTTATAAATACTCCGCCGCAATGTCGCGAAGTGCAGAAGTTGCTTCCAGAGGGAAAAGTTTCAACACGCCCGAGTTGGTTTCCAGCGGCGGGAACCAGCGAGGACAGAGGAAGATGAAGAGGCTGCGCCAAGTTTCCGGTGGAGCATATTCGGAGATTGAATTCAGAGACGATCGTCTTAAAGTTCGCTGGTGAGAGATGCGCGTACGTCAACCGTTGCGAGTTGAATGTCGGGGACCGTGCAATTTCGCGCGACAGCTCCGAGACATTATAGAATAAAGAGACGGGATATTTTCGAGACACCTGGAGGAGAACCGGCTAGGCTACGACCGAGCCTTATTTCTCGAAACACCCGGGAAATACTTCACCTCGTCCCCTGTCCTGATCTCTAGACTTCTAATATATTTTTTGCAACTTCGTTCTTCAAGAGAACTCGCCGTGCAACGGCCATTACGCTCCAGACGGTCTTTGTGTTTGATTTATTCCTGGAAAAGTAAAGCTTAACTTTGCCGCGACGTTTACTAACATTTTCACTTTAAAGTTTCGACGAACATTCTACGCCTGAAGTGTAAATTAATTAATAACTATCCAGGAAAGCAGACCTTAGCAGAAATAACATAATAAATAAAAGGTCACAGTTTTGCTATTTATCGATAACACATACGAGAGAACCGTTTATCTTGTGAATTATAGCATACTTCAAGTGGTAGACGATAATAAATACTTCGAAAGGATTTTTTGTTCCAAATTTTTCTTCAATAAAAAGTGATCAAAGTACCTATGGCAATTTTTACATTTCGTTATTCCGACTTTGATTTATCGGTCGGTGTAACAGAAAAGGCAATACAGTGAATTCTCATTACGAGTCAGTGCCAAGCTTACAATTTGGAGTCAATGGAACTGCCCATACCACCGCGCTGAGGTGCCGTCTATCGAGCTACGTACAACATTGTATCGGAGAAAGACATTTTCTCAGTTTTCTTGCCACTATCGCTTAGTCGTCATAGGCTTTTATGACTTGTATACGGGCACGACTCTCAGGTTTCCAGCGTGCTTTGTGTATTTCAAATGCGACGCTAGGCGGCAACCTCAGATTTCGTCTAAGAGTCAGACACCAGAACGGCGCAACTGACTCGTAACGAGAATTCACTGGATATATGTCGCCAAGGCCTGGATGATAACGTCACGATATTATCCCCACTATATATGTCTCCTGGACGATATGAGACACTGGCAAAACTCGTGTTGTTGATGTATATCGAGAATCCACTGTACGGTGTTTATTTGACATATTGGGGGTACCCATAAGTAATCAATTATTTGCAAAGAATTTGTTTTGCCTTTTGATGATTGTTTTGCCTGTACCGATCGTTGAAGAGGAAAAACGTGTTCTTTTACAATTTTTGGTAAAGCAGCCTGTATTCAAAATATTCTAAAAAGTATAATGTTTTTTACAACCCTGTAATAAAATGGCGGTGTCCGTACCTTCCGAGGATCATATTCGTCATTGCATACTTTTTCATTTTCATGCGGGATTTATTGCAACGGTAACAACAAAGAAAATTTGCAATGTTTATGGAAATGTATTGAAGGTCAGTAAGTGCCAACGTTGGTTCAGAAGGTTTGCTGCTGGTGATTATGATCTCTTTGACATGCCTTGGAGTGGACGACCAGTTGAATTTGATAATGACACCATAAAATCTCTAGTGGAAGCTGAACCAAAATTAAGTATACAAGAATTATCGAGAAGCCTTGCGTCCACATGGTCAACTATACAAAGGCACCTACACAAAATGGGAAAGGCATATAGGCAAGGATTATGGGTACCGCATCAATTATCTGAAACCAACAAGAATATTCGTCGATCAATTTGTACTTCATTGTTATCCAGATTTCGTAGAGATGCATTTCTTAGCAGAATCGTTACAGATGATGAAAAATGGATTCTTTACGATACCATAAAGCGTTCCAAGCAATGGCTTTCTGCAAATCAAACCGCAATATCAACCCCTAATATTTATTCCACAAGGAGTCTAACAAACGTCTATCTAATGACGATTTGAAGTAAGACACTTCTAATGAATAATATTGTTTGCAGTGAACACCAAAATCCTCAATTTTATTCAATGGGGTTGTTTGATATTCTGACGGTTCTTCATTTGCAGGTTTATATCCCTTTGGATAAGTTCGAAATGCACCCAAACAGACTTTTCCAGCAGATATTGTTCTGACAGGATCAATAACAATAGCAACAAATGGTTCTTGAAAGTTTTGATTGAGCATTTGAGTATAACTCATAACCAACAACCATATCCAGGGTGACTATGATAGCATCCAATTGCATTCTCTTGTCTCCCAACCTGTTTAGCAGCTTCTACATAAGCTGACATATATTCATAAGCTTGGGCTTGAGCATTAACTCTTGTTTCTGTTCCTTCGACAGGTAATGCAAAAGAATCCATAACAATCATTGTGTTTGCTGCTACTTTTCCAAGAAGAAGACCCATTACTTCTAAAGTGCCTCCAGAACGAGCATGCATAACCATTTTAAGTAATGCCAGTGCAGAAATTTTTATGTCTTTAAAAAAGTGAGGGTCCTTCTCCCATGGCTTTGCAGTTAATATGTCCTGTTGTTCTTTCCGATCATATCTATAAATTTCATCAACAGTGCTGATCATCTCAATATTATTTGACATTTCCCATGTCTTTAGTGCAATATTATTTTGCTCTGAAGAGGTGCTTGCCATGTTGACAAACTTCTGCCAAATTCAAGATTCTTGGCAAAAAAAAATCTAAAATGTAGTGATTAAAAATATTTCAAAATCATACTCCGATTATAACCCTCGTTATTATGTAGAAACTGCAACACATTTGTTTTCAGTGCAGTTAAAATATAACAGTAGTTAAAATATAACAGTAGTCGCAATATCAACCACTAAACCTAGCTTAACACTTAGAAAGGTATTACTGTGCATTTGATGGGACTGTCGTGGCAAAATTCACTTTGAGTTGTTGAAGCCTGGAGGAACAGTTACTGCTGAGTTGTATTGTCAGCAATTACAACGGTTGTATTCAGAACTATTGAAAGGGTGTAATACTGCAAATTTACAATGCCCGGCCCCATACAGCGAAACTCACTCAAGAAAAAATCAAAGAATTGCAATGGAAAGTTTTACCGCATCCCCTCACTCACCGGATATTGTTCCCTCTGACTATCATCTTTTCAGATCTCTGGAGCATTGTTTAAGAAATAAAACATTTTGTAGAAGATGTAAAGAGGCACCTTGAGTCATATTTTGCTTCGCGAACCCTGGATTTCTATAAGAGGGAGATTGAAAATTCGCAGGGAAGATGGCAAACTGTCCTTGACAATGATGCAGATTATATAATAAATTAAGAAATAAAAACTTGAATTTACTACAAAGTTGTTTTAGATCTTAAAATAATTGATTACTTATGACAGACATACAGTAGCGGACAAAAGTTTAAGACGAAAAGAAAAGAAGGAAGTAATAATTCAATTGACATGAAAAACATAAATACAGTGGTTTTATTTTGGTAGTAACAGATGAATAGTTTGTTTACATATTGACAACAAAAATTTTTATTATGGTTCTGAGCATAATAGTAATAATATGCAAAAGAAAAACAAATCTACATTATATTTTCATGGTCAAAAGTTTAAGACTATGTATAAAAGAAACATTTTATTCGAAAAATGTATGAAATATTTGTTTTATTTTAATAATTTGTCCAAGATCCATTATTTTTTATCACCTCGGCACATATTTTCGACATCGAATCTACTCATTTTTTACATTTTCAACAGGAATGTTATTCCAAGCCGTTTGTATTATACAGTAATGTTTATTAAGATTTTTTGGTTTATAATTTGCCACACTTTTCTTTACTATACTCCATAAGTTTTCAATCAGATTTAAGTTTGGTGACTGCGAAGGCCACGGTAGTACGTTAATATTTTCTTCACGAAAAAAATTTTTTACAGTTCGGGATGTGTGTTTTGGATCATTATCCTGTTGGAATATGAAACTATGAGTCATATTATTGTGTGCATATGATAACATGGTATTCTTCAACACGTCTATATACTGGAAACTGTCCATAATTCCATGTAAACGACGTATTGGTCCAGGGCCGTTGCGAGAGAAACACGCCCACACCATAACGCTACCACCCCCGTGTTTAATTGTGGGTAAAACGCATTGTGGTTTAAAATCTTCACCAATTCGACGTCTTACATATTGTAACCCATCAGAAGCAACACGATTAAATTTTGATTCGTCTGAAAATAGTATTTTTTGCCAATCTTGACTTGTCCAATGTTCGTGAGCTTTAGCAAACGCAAATCGCGTTTTCCGATTTTTGGAACTGAGCATTGGTTTCTTCCGGGGTCTTCGTCCTCGTAAATGGAAATTTTCCAAACGTCTTCTAACAGTTCTAGCACTAATGTTTGTGTCACTGTTCGTGTTTATTTCAACTGCAATATCACTTGCAGAACGAAAGCGGTCCTTTTCGCATAAGCGGTGAATCTTTTGCTTCCTGATCGATCAGAATATTGACCAGTCTTTAAAAATGTGTACCTCACTTGCTTACAAGCCGTTTCTGATTTATTTACAAGACTTGCTATTTTGAAAAATGCCATTTTTTCTTTTCGTAGTCTTCCAACTTGCTCTCTTTCGTTTGGTAGCAAACTCCGATAATTACCCATACTTTTCTCCCCTGTATATAAACTTCAATCAACGAAAGGTATGCCAGACTCCGATTTCAAAATTTATATAGCAAATTATAGAAAGAACGTAATAGATGTTGCTTGTTAGACAGATCGTCTTAAACTAATGTCCGCTGCGCAAAACGTTCAGAGGAAACAAACGACTGAAACTTCTACATTATTTACATTTGACGATCACAACATTGAGACGAAGGAGATGAAACATATACCTGTCTTACTTTGAAATACCAAACAGAATAGAAAGACAGTACTTGTATATTACGCGTATAATCGAAATCGCGTACCATCGTCTTAAATTTATGTCCGCTACTGTATAATCTCACACTACTCGGCGACAGAGGTCTCTCGAGCATCTCGGGGATGCAGCGGCAGGACTGCCCGCGGCAGTGGGGATAGTTCTGTGACTTTTATCGGCTTGACATTTGGGACATGTAGAGAGCGAGAACTGTAGCGACGAAAGCAGTTTATTGGCGAACGGATTGAACGTTTGAACAGCTTGAACAGTTGGCTCCTGGTAAATTGTTTCGCTTGGCGCAGGAGGGTCGGAAGATGGATAAAGTATTAAGAGGCGCTTAAAGGACCGTCGAGGAGGATGTATAAAGAATAATCTGAGCGTGTCGGACTGGGAGCGAAGCGTGGTGCAAGGAGAAAGGATGGAAGATTCAGTGGACGTATCCGAACGACGGTCTCTCGGCGTAGTCTAGCCAAGCTTTCGTAAGCTGGAACCTCCACTCACGGGTTATAAATAGGAAATAGATGCTCGTGGTGGGATCTCCCCTTCACTTGCAGTTTTCTCACCGTTTGTTAAGCGGCCACGGCTCTCTCGGTTCTCGCGGTAGATGCATTCTACCTAATCCATTTTTCGCGACCTCCTTCGCGGTCTAACGAGAGAGACCATCTGCGAAACGAGGTTAACCGTGCAACAGGAAACCGCATTTTGACGTAACGTAGAATGCACTTCGCCGCGGGGGCGGACGCGAAGTTAAATTTCCGCGCCGCCGTTTTAAGCCGGTCCGCGTTCGCCCGTGTGTAAGACATCGACGCGATACCCATGCTGGAAGTTTGTTTTTACACGCCCGGCGAAACCGTATTCGGAACTTGAAACGTGCTCCCCGTGCTTTGCAAACGCTATTTTTACCGTTGTTGCCGCAAATGTTTCGCAAACTGTTCCATCGATTCGCCCGGAAACCGAGCTCGCCTCTTATCCGACGCTGTAATTCAGTCGTTTCCTAATTGTTTTCCGTGTCTGCTTCCGTGTTTGGGAACAGAATTATGTACTCGGTTCTTAATAGATTCGTTGCGGTCACCTTTATCACGTGACTTGGTATAATTTCACGCGGAAAGTGATAAGATGAATGAATTATCTCAGCGATAGAAAGGTTTAGGACAAATGTACCTTAGGACTTCTCTATCCGACATTTACCGTTCCATCGAAATTGAGCATGAAAGATAAGTCGTTCCATTAAAAAGAGAAAAAAAACGAAAGTGACCGTTGTATCTACTTAATATTTCATAACTCAGAAACTAATCATTTCCGGACCTATGTTAATATAACTTTTTTGTCTTCGCTGAGCATTGGAAATCCGTTCCCAAAGTTTTGCCCATCATTTACGAAACACCCCATATAGAAGATTTAAATAAAAAATTCGAGCACACTTCTGAAGTTCTTCGAGGAAGAGGCACTTGAAGCGAGTTCTCGCAGTTGCGCAAGACCCCTCCGCGGTTGACTCACCTAAACGCGATGAAAGAGTAACGAAACTAATTAGATCGAAACCGAAGGAAACGAAAAATTTCCCCCGAGGGTAATAAACAGTTTCGATCGGTTGCAAGGGGATTTAAATAATTTTTATTTCGAAATGCAACAACGCGATTGCCCGATGACGAGGAGAGCGTATAATATGCGCACGATCTCGAACTTTCCTATTAACTTGTCAAACGACTGTGCACGGTTATTAGCAGTGTAATGATCAACCTCTCCAATTATCCTTTCCTATCCTGTTAAATTCTTCGCCGCTCGATTAAACGCGATGTTACAATTGACCGTTTTATGAAATTCCGTTGCACGCCTTTACTTAACGACGATTCAGACGCAGTCTGTCGATGAAATGCAGAACATGATAATGCCGTAACTATGCTAATTGGAGTCGTTCTTAAATTCCTAATGCATCGTTGTAGAGTTTCCAAATCGCATTAGCACGAATTTTTGCTGTAACCGAATTGCACAAATTCGCACACCACCTACCGATATTTGTTCGTTTGGATTAAAAACTCCTGTGCGTTATGAATTAAAGAAAAAACAAGTGAACAAGCTTGCAGAGAAATAGAAATTGAGAAAAAATTTTTTAATGTAACAAAAAGTGATGCACCTGTTAAATGGGAAGGTGAATTATGGTTATAGCCACCCCGTACTTGTGCTCCTCGCATCACCGCGTCGATACGATCGAGGAGACCGCAAAGAAAGTGGGACTCCATAAAAATTCGTATCCCATTGGCTTCTTATGGTTGTGTCGAAACTGCAGCTTGGACGAAGACCCGCAATCTCTGTGCAAATAAGTATTATTCAAATGAAAAATTCGACCCGGCCGATCAGAGTGTCTTGTGGCAACGCGGATCGACACCTTGAGCAGTTCGAAGCCGGATGGAGTGCGAAAGGAAACCGAATAACCGCAAATCATAAGCCGTAGGGTTTCCAGTTGATCCAGTGGATCCGAAACGGGGCTAATTTTCCGGACACCGATCGCGGCTAGTACACATTCTCCCTCGGTGGTCCATTACAATCAGACGTTCACGGCGAGATCCAGGTATTTCGAAAATCACCGGCCTCGGTTTAAAGATCCATTTACCGATCTAAGTACTTGCAAACATCCCAACCGAAGAACACGTGCATTTCGCGTAACGGTAGAGTCGGTGCACGCATTAGAACGCCGCCGGACAATAAATCCAAACGCGCAACGTGTACCCGCAGTTCACTATAGAACCGTGTCGCTGCTTCGATAGATGGACCCTAGACACGCGGATCGAGCTACCCTGAAAAATCATTCTTCAGATCGGCGGCGACTCGTGTACAGGCACTATTGCAACTTGAAATTATCAATAACATTTAACGCAATTCCGGGAGAGACGCACCATAGGGTGAGATTTATCAGTTTTCATTGCGGCGGTACCGGACGATTCTGAACTGTTTTTCTGTAATCATTTATAACATTTGAAGATTCGTAAATAATCTCAAAACGAAGAACACGTGTATTATATTATTATAGTGCTCCAAACTTCTGGTGAAATATTTTTGTAAGTGGTCAGTACGAATGTTGTTGCCAGACTACGGATTTTATGCATTTATGACAAAAATGAGTAGGCGTAATTCAAAACAGTAAAAGAATTAAAAGAGTTTCGCAATGTCGATGTACTATTTTTTGACGTATAGAAGTTATTAACGAGCAAAATAAATTCTTACTTAGTTCCTACGAATTGCAATTGATGTATACATATTTTATTTTGCGTTAAGTTCCTCAGTATAGTTATTATCTACTTATGGTATGGTTTTAACTATCAGTATCAACTTAAATAGCGACAATGGTATCTCTTTTACGATTTTTCATCGTGTTTTGACAAAATTTCGCAGTTTTATTGTACTAGGCAGTCGGTTTTATAAAAAATGAAACGTTTCACGTTATATTTTCTTAAAGAGATTGAAATAAACCATGCCTGCCTATGTTTGCAATTGTTTTTAGTCAAATTTTTATCAAGCAGAAAACAAAAGGTCTCTCCCGGAATTACCCTAATAAAAAGATACAAAAATCTGTGTACGGAACTATGCGCTTTACAGTTCCAGCGGCGTGGTCTGTTGCGCGCATGCGCACATAGGAAGCTGAAATTTTCTGGAGAAGCACCCCCACTAATTTTAGCTACGAGCCACCACTGTTTGAGACTTCTATCTTGAAATTTAAGGTCGACGCTTTCCTAATCATTTCGTATTTTATTAGTCGCGAAGTTGGTCGAACGTGTGCCGTGTCTTTCGAAGCAACCGTTGCTTCGACAATCGATGACTGAGCTTTATCGCCGGCTACGCGCAGCTTTTATTCGTGACGACTTGAAGTTTTCAAGTAAAATATCGAGCGAGTCATCTACCACCGTAAGAGTTGTATATCTTGGTTATTTACGATCGCACGAATAAACTACTTCGGATACGGTTACGCCGTTTCAAGGAATTCGCGTATTAATAGAAAACAACTCTCGTCGAAGTTGTTCGTTCGTGAGATTCGCAAGACGTCGGTGTAGTTTTCTTTGATGGGGTGGTTTCGCTGCGGCGCGACGCGTAAGCGTAAACTTTTAATATTTCGAATGTTATTCGCTGTTTCTCCAAACTTTCCCTTCGAAAGACACAGCAAGAAGGAGCAAACAGTGTTTCCTCCTTAACCCACTGGGATGCCTGGGTCTATTTTGACCCGCGGCATCAAAATCGTTGCACAATTAGAATTCTGTGCAAATGAACAGCTGTAACATTAGAAACAGTACGCAGACTTTCTAAGAAGTACCTTAAAAAATTTAATCGTTTATTTTGAAAGTGGTGTAAATCCATTCTTTTTTTAAAATAAAAACGTAAAAAGAAATAAAAATATCGCATAAAAATGTCACGTAATTTGTATATTTGTACTTCTTTTCCTATCAACAAAATTGTACACGCACCATTATCAAAATAAATGGTCCAATTATGTCCAAACAATTAAATAAACCTACAAATGAATTCCACAGCAATGGTCCATTGATTCTACGAAGCAACATTTCAAACAAATGTTTCGACGTACCATCGTTTCTCATCGAGACAGGAAGACCGCCTTCATATTTTGTTATTCGGCGATTTTCTAAATTTTTGCTACAAGCCCGAATAAAGATGTGAACATTTTCTTAAAGTCAGACTGGGGGCAATTTTTCCAAAATTTTCATCACGTATCATCTGGTAAACTGTACGGCAGAAAAGTTGAAGTTGTTTGGCCAATTTACAAAAAAGCTTTCCTGATCTAAATTACGCGACGTCAATTTTTGTCGTGTATGCAACATAGACCGTCATTTACGGTGACCGTCATTTATGGTATATATACCATAATATATACGGTTATATTATGGTATATTCGAATATATATTGGTTTATTATGGAATATTCTGGTATATTATGGTATATTGTAGTATATTCTTGTATATTATGGTCTATTATAGTATATTTTGGTATACAATTATATATTCCTGTATATTATGTTATATTGTCTTATATTCTAGTACATTCTAGTATATTATGGTATATTATAGTATATTTTGATATATTATGGTAGATTGAGATATATTATGTTATATTGTGTTATATTCTAGTATAATCTAGTATATTAAGGTATATTATAATATATTTTGGTATATTATGGTATAATCATTTATATTATGTTATGTTGTGTTATATTCTTGTATATTATGGTATATTATAGTATATTTTGGTATACAATTATATATTCTGGTATATTCTGTATATTATGGTCTTGTATGTTATGGTATATTATACTATATTTTGGTATATGGTGGTATATTCATTTATATTATGTTATGTTGTGTTATATTCTAGTATATTACGGTATTATATTGTATATTTTGGTATATTATGGTATATTCTAGTATATTGTGGTATGTTATGATCGTGCGAGTGATTATAACTTGTCGCGTGAAGGGACTCGTCCTGTATCCGCCAATTAGAAAATACAGAAGTCACATGCGAAACCAATGACTTAGCGTTCCTTTGTAATCGAATCAATCGAGCCGATAGCTTTCGGAAACGATTAATCATCGTTCGACGGTTCCTCTCCCGTAATAGAGTATTACCAGTCGGTGTGCATTAAACGACGCTGAACTTGTATTCTAGCCATCCGGCGAGCACGAAAATCGACGAAAAAGCAGCGAACGGCGCGGCAAGCACTTTTCCACAGGAAACCAGCCTCGATTCATTAAAATTCATAAGTCCGACGACAATAAGAGAAAAAGGGGAGACACACGGGGGAGGGGGAGGGGGAAACTGCTCGTGGCGCGTCTCCTCGTGCTTGCCTCTATCAAACAAGATCAGGATTACGCTGATCCCATTCAGTTCTCGTGCGCGGGGCACGAAAAGATATACAAAACCGAACGAAATGGAACAGGATGGATACAAGGCTGGCGGGTACAGGGGACAGGAGCGAGCATCGAGGTCTTAATCAGAACGGTGTCATTTATCTTCGTCGCTGCATCTCTTGAACCAGATGACACGAAACGGAATGGAGGTTGATACGTACCTTCTACCTACGTAACGATCGCGATATGAGCCCAGAAAGTCTTGCGGGAGGTGGCCTGTCTAGACGTAGCACATGCGGCTCCCAACCGCGGCAATCCATCTTCGTTCCTCGCAGACGATACTTGTTTCGCTTGTTTGTCCTCGAAGACGGATAACAGAGATGACCGTCTGTCACGGGAGCCTTAACGTTCTTAAAGCACTCCGTTTTCAATATCTCTGCTCCCTTACCTCTACGCTAACCATTATCCCATCGCACACCCGAGTAAAATACTATTTCGAATAGTACAGTAACGTCTCGATCTAAGCCGAACGCAGCTACACCGTCTTAGTCACTTCGCACATCCCCTCCACCGAGCGGGGCCGGCACACACACACGCACGCACGCGCACAGTCCGTGTTTACACGCACTGTCCTTTTCTACGTTCGGCGCGGTGACAAGAAAATAGTAGCCCTACACGATCTATGTTACAGCACGGACCCGAGTATTCGGCTTATTGTTAGGTCAAGACTTTACTGTATACGGTAAATAGTCTAGATTATTTCAAATCATACTGTATTTTTCGGAGAAACTTACTAAAATAGTATCTTATTTTAGCAGAGAAACTTTTCAAAATAGTATTCCATTTTTCAGAGAAACTTTAAGTTAGTATTTTATTTGAAGAATTCTCAATCTTTAAATAATGGACTCGAACCTGAAAGAAATGTTTCCATGATGTTTGAATTTGCAAACTTACGAACGAACGAAACCTCCAATATGAACATGTAAAGTGTCTCCTGGTATATCACATTTACATGTTAAAATAGAATACGCCAGCAACAATGTGGCATAAACTTCTATTACTGTCACATGTAGCTCGCGTTTCAATTGCGCAACTGAATATCCGGTGACTTATGAACTATTGTGTATCTTTAACTATGGCACGTGCGAATTAGTAAAATGGGAAACGTGTGCATTAATCGAAGCCGATAGTATATTATTTTCACCTCGTGGAAATGTCTGGCGAAGGATTGTTCCGATGTTCGCAAAATAACCTGTAGGAATTCGTGCAGACGACACATATTAGAGTGACCTTGAATTTTTAATGATACAGATTTTATACATGTACATAAAAACGGCTAGGTGAAATACCAAATTGTAAATCCACTGAAAGATCTTGGGAATACTATGTTACGTTGTCTTCAATTTATTGAACCTATTACCAGAAGGAATACATTTTCGTTTGATCTCTGTTTTTTACAAAAAAATTGTCCCTTCCATAAAAATCCACAGTCGATGATTCACTTACGATCAGACTGGAAATCTTTATTTCGAAAGACTTCAGTTGTTAACGAAACGTTAATATGGGACTCCACAATACTTTTCAAATGATTAAAAAAAAAAAAGAATTATTATTCGACAGTTTCAAGTAACATTTTACTAGTTTCATTATTTTCCTTACTTCGTGGAACTCGTTAATTTTATTAGATGCAGTGGTCCATTATTTTCCCTCGCGTCTCACACGACCCAAATATTTTCCTCTTGTTTCAAGTATTATTCAATTATTTGAATTCGATGAAAACTAATTTCACTCCGCGCCACGGTGCGGTTTGAACCTCTCGGCAACGCGTGCCGTTTGCCAAGTCAATTTTTAATCAATGCAGGTTAATCTATCCTCATTATGCGGCGAATATGTACGAAGGACAAATACGGGCAGCTCGGAGGAAAACACAGAAACGTAACAGTTCCGTTCTAAAAGCGGCTGTTCGTGTTCTGCCTGCGGTAATTAAAATCTCCCACGGCGAGGCTGTAACGACGAAGCGACAATGTTCAATGCACGCGGTAATTGTTGTGACACGGCTGCCGCGCGGCACGAACAATTTTGTTTATTCGATATTTCCAGCACGCTTCGTATCAACGGATTACCAGATGGCAGCGTGGCCCTTCCGATTCTTGAAATTATAATAGACGTTTGCATCTACGTTCTTCCTTCCAGGTTCTACCCGAGCTGTGCACCGTTGAACACGGCATTGAAGAATAAACATCCGAGAATGATTTTAATTGATAGCGAGCGACGTAAACGGCGATAGCTTGTTCCTGCTACAGGACAGATTTTAGCAGAATTTCTATCTTAATCCCCCAGTGCACGGGGATCTAAAGTATACATTTTTTCATAATTTTTTGGGTCATTTATTTAATAAGACGTGGCTTTATTAACAAGCTTTGATAGAACTTCAAACGTGCAATGTCAGAAACACCAAACTGTCAAACCCTGTCATTGCTTAATATCCAACGAATATTATTGCTAGATTGCATAAAACTGGTCCTAGTAAAACAAGGAGTCATTGAAGACAATCCAAAATAATTTAGGAAAAATTAAAACTTAATATAATGAAATATAAAACTTAAAAAAATGTATAAATTAAAAATATCATGGATCCAAATCTAAAATAGAATTCTGCTATACCAATTTTTATATGTATGAAATAACAGAGAAATTTTACATAGCACATGCTGTAAAAATGATTAAATTAAGCATTGAATTGTAAGAAAGGCCGGCTCCGATTGATCCAATAATAGAACAACAATTTTCGTTATTAAACGTTCCTCCTCAAATGGTAAATTAACTTCAGCTGTAAACACTGCAACACATTTTGCATTAAAAAGAGAAAAAAAGGTGAATTCTTCCCGCCGTCATAAATCCTCGAGTTCAAAGCATGCTACAACATATGTTTCGTGCTGTTACAGAGGAATTTGCGAGTAGATTGCGGCATACTATCTTAGAAGGCAAGCATTTCGAAAACATGTTTCATTAAATTCCCATGGTATCATTGTTCACGCACCGTTTAATATACACGGTTTCGAAATTCCACCTAAGCTGTGTTAATTTTTCGAATTTAGTATTTTTATTGTAGCCCTGTTGTCTGTTCGATGAACGCAATAGTAGCGACGATGTTGATATGCGTACGAGTTTTCTGTGGAATATTACGGTGAGTGAAATTGATGATTAATAGATTGTTCGTTCAATAATGGTTCTAGCAGGTTCAAAGACACATCGATTGTTAATATTTCTGCTGTTCCAAATTGCAGCAACTAGTAATAAATTTATCGGATTGTAAGAACTCAGCGTTGCTTCGGACTTAACAGCAACGTATTAAAAACGTATTAAGAACAGATTTCTGTCCAACATAAATTGATATAATTCACACTAAGGGCATTTCATGCCGCATAAAAGTTCGCAGTCTAGGGATCATGAAGATGCACTTCCTCGCGTCAAAGCATTCGTAGCAGTTGAAAAAGTGAGGATGCTACGTTGACTAATGCAATTTAGCAGCCAAAAAGATATGAGATCCTTAGCACATTCCTTGCCAACGCCGTACATACATATATGACAAAGTCGTAACAGTCGCAGCACTTTTCATGATATTCAGGTTGAACCTGTTTCATTTTTCATAAGGACTGCATTTCATTTAATAAAATATTGTAACTACGGAGGCTGCTAGCAAGATCACTTCTCTGAGAAAACGCTTGAATCATTTATACAAACAGCTAATTTTCTTGCACTCTGTTTTCAGAAGAGAAATTTCATATCAAAGAACACCAATTCTGCACATCAATTTCTACAATAATTTCGTAATTTATTTTGCAAGCATAAAGCGGTTACATTTTGTTTCAAACCTCGCAAGAATAATAAGGGTATTGTAGTACACGTAAAATACCAATTTGTTGAAAATGAATATTGAAATATATGGGACAACATGGTACAACTGCATGTATCCCGTGCGCGGCTCGGGTAGGCTCGGAAATTTTCGGAGCGAGTCGCGGTGTTGCCGGACCGGGGAAAGTGAGGGGAATACAGTTACCCCCTCCCTGTCATCATCGGACTAATCACGTGACCGTCCGCGGGGGAAGGGTGGGGATGCTCGCCGCCGAGGATTGGTGGAATGGCGTCGTAGGAGGGGTAAGACAGAGTGGGAGAGAACGCTTGATCCGATGACAATGTGCGAGCATTAGCGGCGAATTTGGAAACGCGTGACGAAGTTGTATATCGAGAAATAAACCGCTAACACTAAACCTACCACGTGCGGTCAAATTACCGTTTTTCGTTTAGAATATCTTGTATCAACGTTACTGTATCGCCATGTAACTTATTGACTTTTCCTATAATATACATACAACCCATTTTTCAATATTCACAACTTTCTTTATTGTTTCCGAAAATGTTAAGATACATATTCTTTTTTAAAGCGGTCATTTGACCGCTCATGTTAGGATTAGGTATAGATGAAATGTCGTAATGTAATGTTTATCGCCGGAACTTATGGAACCTGAAAATCCTAACACAATTAATAAACCTTCGTAAAGTACATACATACTTCGTAAAGTATATTTCTTCGTAAATTATTTTTATGGAGATTTCGTTCGTTTTAGTCGGAAGATTTTCTGAACCGCTCGTCGAACAAGCTCAGCGTCTGGAGGGTTGAGCAACGCTCGCAAAAATATGTCACGAGGAACGGAATAGTAAGTAAGAACGAATAATGCAAAGCAACCGAGCAAGCGGAGGGTCGCTTTAATTGATACGAGGAGCGTTATGAGAGAGTGGTAACGGAAGCGGCGGAGACCACGCACAGTTAGCGATTACATCGGAACGTTGATCGTCCGTTTAAATTATCAATGTTGCATTTCGCCAGTTTACAGCCGATAAATAACGCCTGCCCCGTTCATAATGAAACATTCCCAGCCGTTAGTTTCCACGCATCCCCTAAATTCTCCGCCGTTGAAATTTATTTAGCCACATTTCAGAACGCCAGTCAGAATTTATTTCGCCTCTTATATAATCGCGGTCGCAGGAAACACGTTAAGAGGTCTCCGGCTGTTTGCGAGTGTAGTTCAAGTCAAACGCATCCCGCAATCGGTATAACGGAGTCGATAACAAAATCGGTTTGTCAGTCCTGCTGGCCAAAAAATTAGAACCGCTTGCCATCTCCAATATGCTGCATATTTCTAATCGAATTTAACCACGT
Source organism: Halictus ligatus (assembly GCA_028454255.1). NCBI lineage: Eukaryota > Metazoa > Arthropoda > Insecta > Hymenoptera > Halictidae > Halictus > Halictus ligatus. The sequence continues at coordinate 5,879,317 of CM052134.1, forward strand.
CTTTCGAAATAGTTCTCTATTCGAAATAGTATAATTAAAAATTTGTAGAGGATCTACAGCATCCTGTTATCGCACGAACAAAAAAAAAGTTGTACCTTTTTTAAATCCGTTAATTTGTTCTTATTTTGTTGATCGTGCTAAAGAACGAAAAATATTTAAAAATTCGACTCCAAAGTGTCGTCATTTTGTGAACAGTCAAGATTTTGAACTTCTTTTGGTTCGTACTATAATTACATTCATACCAATTAATAAAAAATTTCCTTTCTTTTTTGTTCTTCATCAGTAAAAAAACCAAATTCATGGTAACCGTTGACCCATTTTTTTCAAAGCGTACTCTATTAAAAAATGTAATGCGACTTGATTGTTTTTACTTTAAAAAAAATCACACGTGTACTTCATACGCCAACAAATGTGTGTGTAAAATCCAATTACAAAAGGTCCGTTACTTTTGCAGAAAAAATTCTGTAAAAATTCCTGCTGAAGACGGCCACCGAAACCAGAATATTAACGAAATTTTCATTACTTCGTTAGGTCATTCTGCAAAATTCGTTCCGCAATTTGCGGACAGATAATCCTTGTATAACGCGGGATTCCTGCAACACGATTTCGTTCTAACGCGATTAGAAAGTTGAGGAAATTCTCATTGTAACACGTCGCGTGTCGGAGAGATGCATTATTTAACGTTAACCTTAACGCAAATGTCTGCTTCCAGCTCACGTCGCGAAATTCGGTTTATGTGTCTGAGAAATTATGAAATATAATTTATAATCGCACTTATGGATCTCTATGCAAAATACACATTTTGTGCATGGGTGGTAAGAGTTGTACATTTTGCTATTTTTAAATATTGCGCCTATTCATTTTGAGCGAGCGTAATTTACAACAGTCGAAAGATTAAAATAATTCAACACTGTCAATATTTTATTTTCAACTTGTTAGGATTATCGTAGGATTATTGTTAGGATTATCTCTGTATGCCATCTATTTCTTGTAATTGATGCAGAGAATGGTTATTTTGCATAGCTATGCGCGTCTAGCAATAAACGCATAAAATCTGTAGGCTGTGTACAATAACGTTCATGTTTGACACATGTATATTCATGCGTACATTTTACGTGTGAGCACTTTGATCTCATGGAGCATTATACAAAATGTTAGTTAAAGCTAAGTGACTCAGAATATTTTGAATTTTTACACAGTGACACAGTCGATGGCACTCAGAATACATTTTTTATAAATGGTCCAAACAACTTCAGTTTCTTTGCCAAGCTGGACGAATCATAGTTTCTTTTGCCGAAATTTTTCGGAAACCGTATACAAGCGGTGTTGAGTGTATCTGCTGTCAATGCTGTCATACGTGTAGCATCGTGGCAAAAAATACCGAATTGTAAAAAAGTTGTTTGTGTAGTTCTATAGGGAAGCTTTTTACACAAATACACTGTGTTAAATGATTTGCATTTACAATGCAATGTAAGATATCAATTTACAATCATATATTAACATATATGATTTGTTTACCATTTATGCAACGACTAGATTCATACGAGAATTCATTCAAACAATTTCTTAGTCAGGTTTGTTACGAGTTTTTTTTTGTGGCAGCAAAATGCGCATTAACGATCTCTGCTCTGGGATCGGTTTGAATCATTATTTCGCAAGTTTCAAAATTGTACGAAGTTCCTTTTATAACCGGCAGAGATAAGTTTAATATCGCAAGGAGTGCCAGTATTTTGGTTGACTTTATTACTTAATATCTCATTTCTTAAAATGATTCTCAACAATTGTATCGAGCGTCTCGATATAATAGTGTTCTTCGCTTTGAAATATAAATTATAGTAAACTGAGAACCGTGGCAAACAGAGATTCGTTTACAATTAAATTAATTTACAATTATTTGTTTTATCCTGAAATATTTAGTTTCGCATTTATTTAAGTAAACTTAAATCAAAGCAGATCCATTTCGAAAAATGTATTATTTATTTAATATAAATAAAGTATTTGAATCGATTCGCATCGGCGTTAGAACATTTTTCGATGGAATTCTTTTCGAAGTTTTCTGTCGCGTTGGTTTTCGACGGTGGGCGTTCATGTTCGTTCACGCTTTCACGAACAAATTCAAATGAAAGAAAAAATCCAGCGAAATGTTCTCTCTTTTGCGAACATCTTCGCCATGTTAGAGGTAATTTGGAATTACATTAGATTCTGTAAAAATCAAAACATTTTGTAATTTTCCATCAGTTCAGTCGTCGTTACCTTGTGCACAATGAGTAAGAAAAATAGAGCTATTTATGGGACGATTACACTCTTTTCATGCACACGTTGCACGTATGTTCGACGTCAGTATCTGCACAAAAACCAGTAGAAATCGATAGGATGACTTGATAATTTATAATGCGATAGCGTCCGATTTTTTCTGCAAGCTGGTCACACGTGGAAAATCCAGATGAAAACAACTCGCGATGAATCGTTAAAGTAGAACGGGTCCCTGAATCGCAATTTGTTCAGTTAAAAAAATTTAGATATATTCTCTAGCATTTATGTTATTACGTTATGTTACTACATCATCAACCCTCCGTATGATGTGCCGGAGTCATTCGTGTCGATATGTATAATTCTATTCCGATATAAGACGCCGTTTATCATTTCGAAATCCCTTTTTCTTCTTCATCCGAAATACAAGGAAAATCGGTCCCGAGCCGTCGCGTTATATCGAACGAGAACTGTAGTGAAATATCGGCGTGGCACAGAATTGACTCCGGCGTAGGCCTAGAACTCGCAGGAGACCGAGGGTTGAGCAATTCGATAGTAGCAGCGCATCAATAAAGTATCACAACCGTACAGACCGCTAGCGAAATAAATGATGATAGCGAACGTGTTAAACGTTCCTAATTTTCTTCGAAAAAAAAAATCCAGCTCCGCGCGGACCGTCGAACAATTAATCTCGAGCTGCAGTTCGCCGGCACATCCGTAATAGGAGAATGCTAATGAGGAACGGAACATGGAAAACGCCGAAGAAACCTTGGATTCAGGAAAAGGCCTACGAGATTTTTTCTTTTTGTCCGATGGCGGTCTCGGCGTTCCTTAACGTAACTAATAAATGTATTAATTAAACGCCTAATCGCCCCGGCGATTATACTACTATAATTGGCAGCGGTGCCCGAAGGTTTTGCGAACGGGCATCGAATATGCTATTTCACGGGTCAAAAGTGTAATGTTCCGTACCAAATGCATCAGTCGGCGTGCCTCGGTGTGCGACGGCGCGACTACGCGCGTGTGCACGTACGTGTGGACGTGCATGAGCGCACCTGGTGGCCGATTAATTATCGAGATATTTCGCGTCTGTGGTCGCGCGTGCACGTGCTTGTACGCGATGTCCGCGTTGCAGTTGCAGGCGGCTGCGCCTCGGACCAGACGATTCCCGGCACTACGCTCTTTCGCGCACTCTTTTGCTTTTTGGCTGTAAGCGCATATTGCAAGTCAAATGTCGGACAATGAGCCCCGTGTAAAATGGAAATCTCGCCGTGAGAAGCGAGCGCGCCGCCGCCCCGCCGAATTTACATGAGAATGCAAGCCGGGGGCCACGGTGACGCGATTCGATCGCAATTCGCGTCCCCTCTCCCCCCCTCCCCCTCCACCTGTGATTTATTAGAATCTGTTTAACGTTTTCGCGTTTTAACGTTTTCATGCGAGCCAATTTGGTTGACCGGGTTCGGCCTACGGACACCACCGTCGAGACGACGATCTACAGTTTAAATTCACGATATATGTCGCCGAGGTCTGGATGATAAATGTCGCGAAATTGTTCCCACTACTGCGGGGTATACCCCCGTAAGGAGCCAACATGCTCGAGAAACCTCGGTAGCCGAAAAATGTGTGACATAATACCGAAAGGACAAAATTTTTCATTGTTTTTTTTTATGGGACTTTCACCAACACATTTGTGGCATTTTTCTAATGAAAGCGATACCATATATGATATCATTCCGATGATATTTACATGTGCACTGAGCTGAGCGATGACTCCTGGAGGATAAACGACATCAAGATCTGTGATGCTGACGTATATAAAAATTTTGTAAAAAAAGAATGAAAAATTATAGTTCTGACGAAAGTATAAAATATACGTCGGATAGCTTATCAAGAAAACACATTTTCAGTCAAGTTTCGAGTGCTCTTAAGTTATCCTGTAGTTGCATTGAAAAATTCGTAAAAATAACATCTCCCCGCTTTTGTCTATTCTGCAGTATGTCTAGCGAAAGTATGCGCAGCAATATTTTGTGCCAGGGTGACAGTATGAGGAAAATCCTGGACGAGGTTGGTAACCTGAGATTTCGTCTATGATACACTGTGCAGCTGAAGAACAAAATGGGGAAATTTTTGGCCAGCTTAGGGATGAAAAATTCCGTTGCAGTACGGCTGTACGTGTTCTGAAGGATGCCATTTTGTCATATCTAGACTGAGAATGTTTATCTGCGTTCGCCATTTTTGAAGCTCATAATAAAACCAGAAAATGAGCATAATTTTATTTTCTGTGTTAAGGACTTTAATGTGCTCATAAAAATATGTGGTACAATGCTAAATATTATCGCATTGCACGATTATTTAATTATGAAAAAATAGTTAAAGTGTTTATTAAGTTATGTAAGAACATGTGATGAATAATATTGGGACTTTCATGGGCATTTTTTATTTCTGCTGAATATTGATTTATTTTTAATATTATTCAGTGTCTGCGTAAGTAATCTTTTGGTGAATACTGTCATACGATGAATTCTTATGTTGTACAACCTCCTTGTTATTTCTCCGATAAATTACTACATTGTTTATCTCGCGGAATTTCTTCTTTGGTACGAACTGCTATTAATCTTTCTTGGTTCTTGGTCAATTACGACGGAACATCATCCGAGGAACCGCGAAACACCCTGCAAAATTGCGTTTAGGTGAGCTTCTCCGCAGAAGGATTTCGATCTTCTGTCCAGGTAATGTGAACGAGAATGTTGAAAATAAAATGAAAAAATTCAGCAACAAAGTGTTTCCTTCGGAAGGAAAAATGGATATTAAAGTGGCAGATTAAATAAAATATTGAAAATCGATTGAAGCGTAATCTCACAATTAGAAAGGGCTGTCAATATCAGGAATTTATATTGAATTTAATTTAATTCATTTTGTTTTTTTTTAATTTTATTTGTGTGTTTGCACGTTTCTATCAATTACGGATTTCTTTCTGATCACCCCATTAAATTTTTATAATTTGTATTTACACATATTGGTGTTGAAAAATAATTCATTGCCTTTTAGCTCGTTAAAATTTGCAAAAAGATATTTTGAGTTTATACGGAAAACAAACACCTGCAAACTTGTGATTAAATATTTTTGAATTGTTCATAGCCTTTGAATTTGGTGCATTTTAGGCGCGCTTAGGTGTTTGAACGTCAAGAGTTGTGAAACTTTGCGACAATGCAATAAACTACGCTCGGCGGTGTACACGATAAAACTAACATAATTCAGAATATGCAAAGTTAACGAAAAAAAGAAAGTTCTGCCATTACCTACTACACCGAAAATTTTCCCAAGTTTGATTTGGTTGATTTTCTGACCTATATTCATTGCTTATTCTGTACCCTACTTAGCAAGTACTAGCTACCCTACATATGTGCTATCTACCCCTCGCGATTGGGGATGAAATATCTCGCAATCCAATGCTGTTTTTCAGGCTCTGGGGATAAAATATCTCGTGACCTAATGTGACTTCTCTGACGCTTTCGACGATCCATCTCACGTATGTGTTTAGATTTCTCACTGGGTCGTGAATTAGTTCACTCCCCCGACGTATAGGGTGATATCGAAACAGTGAAAGAATGTGAAAACAGTTCCAAGAGAAAACAGTGAAAATCCTTATTGCTTTGTTCATTAACATTGGAAACGCTGAAACGTCCTATACATCGAAAAGTTCATGGTTCACGTTGGATAAAAAATTTTTTTTTTTTGGAAAATTTTCTATTTTCTAATTCTATTTTAAAACTGTCTGCATTAGTCGCACGAGACAGTAACAGTATTTACAATTTATTCAAACGTTTTTACTGATCTCTATTTGCCGTAAATGCATTAAACCCGTTGTTCACGCGATCATAATGAATAATCAACACTTTTTTTCGATGTTGAATTAGCTTGAAGTTTTCATAGGGAACGTTCAAGGTACACTTTCCGCTTCGAATGCAAATTGATGTAATGTAGTTTAGAGATTGATCAGTGATTTTCTCACAGAAATAAACATTGCAAAATGTTTTGTGAGAAGTTTGCCGACCGAAAACAGTAGTAATTTGGAAAAACTGTTATATTTACGATTATTAGTAACCGTAATCGTTTCTTTTTATGTTTCAGGTATGTTCCCAGTTCGACTTTCCATTCAATTATGCATAGTACAGAAATTCGTCTATGTTGCAAGGTATGTCTCATTTCTGCTTAAATCATACATCAATGACTAAAATTTTCTGCGATCTTTAGTGAATTTTACATGCTCATACTTATAGCTTTGTGTACATATTTTATGCCAAAAATTAGTGGAAAATTATTTATAGTTTAGAGATATATTTGGTTACAGACAGCTCAAACATTATTCGAGAAGTTTCGATGAATTTTGTCAGAAATTACTGTTAAAATTATGGAGCTTCGAATGATAACACCACTGAGAAAAAATATCTTTTTTCACAGAAACGAAATGTTGAAATTTAGCTGTCGAGTGTATCTCTTGCGTCTTTGCAGAATAATATTTCTCTTCACCGTTAGTACATAGAGAGACCTGATCTCATACTTTCAGTTAATAATGAATCCCGTACATCATGTCAGAACAACGTTAACCATAACATCGGAGGAAGTACATCACATTCTGCGATATATGGACCGTAATCGCGGGGAAATAAAAGACAGCTTTCATGAGAAATTCGTTAGGCTAGGAACTCTTAAATATTAAATCGTGTGATATGATAATCGTTGAGCTGAGTCATAAATAATTTTCGCAACGGATTATTGAAAAAAAGCTATTCAACGAAAGTGGACCGAGAACAATTATGAAAACGTTCGAACTGAGTCATAGACGTTATGCGCTCATAATAATCAATAATTCGTAAACAGTAGCCGATTTTTATGCATTCACAGCTTATAAATAATCTCAGTGAAAATGGGTCTTAACTCTGGCAGAAAATATTCGATCAATCGGACGCGTGATTATTGAAAGAATTATTTGGACCGTTTATTAAAAATGGAAAATAATTTTGCCTATACTTGCACAGATATTTTAGTGAAATATACACATTTCTTATTGCGCTTTATTATTACAAATTTTTATTATTATTACCCTTTGTATATCGACAATATATTATGTCACTTTGTTTTTGATAATTTACATGTTAAAAAAATATATCAGTGGCATAATTTAATCGGAAAAATTACACATTCTTGCAACAAATAGTTGTTCCCAGTAATGTTAGGATATTGATGTTGCAAGAGGTTCAAATGTGCATTTATTTTAAAAACTCTGTCCAGCTGAACCTACTTTCTAAGAAATATTTTGCTAATGTGAATATTAGCATTAACCGAATTTTTGAACAATATTGGATAACCGGGGAACTCAATTTATTCAGAACATCCTGTTATCTAAACCATTTTGCCCTTCCCGCTCACTCATGTGTTCGAATAGGTAAAGACCCAGCCGTATTCCCACCTGGATAATGAACTTAATAGACCACTCGTGGCCACCTTGCATCGATGATCCCAGTCGTGGCCATTTTGACCGGACGACTCAAAGGACCGAAAGATAATGGGCGTCCCTATTGCGCGCAACCGGGAATGAAATTACTGTTTAAACAATCTTCACGGACGACCCTAGCCCGACCCAACCTCGGCGAATTCGATTTTGAAACGATCTGGAAAGTCGCGGAAAAGTTTACGGAGCTGCGGCTCCGACTCTATCAAACTGTCGAAATAGTTCCATTTGTTTGACGTCGATTCTTTCCGTCGTTTATGCACGGGTAAACCCGGATGCACGGACAGAAGCGACGGAAAGAAAGGAACCGAGAACTTCGCCAGTGAAAAAGGTCAATGTGTCGTTTCAGAAAGCCCCTCCCCTCCCCCACGCCCTCTCGTGATTTAAATGTTACCGGATATTAAACTGGTCGGTTGGGATAACCGTGTTCCTGGAAAATGTCGAATCGAAGGATTTCAATGCCAGAGCTAACGGCACACGGTGATCGAGACAATGCCGAAGAGTCCAATTTTCGAAGTATGAAATCTAAAAAAATGTTTGTCGTAAAACATTAGTAACAACGGGTTGGGGCGAACTAGCGTTTTTAAATTGAAATGCGAAGATAAAATTGAGATATCTATTCACAGGCAGCACGCATGCGCTATCTTCTTGACCAGGAGTGTATCGGTTCGGATAATCGAGGTTCCAATGGAATCGCGAATTGAACAAGCAAATGCGCTCGGAATCGTGTCGTGTTTGGGCTCATTTTAATCAGGGAAATGTCAGAAATTCGATAATGAAGATTTCGTATAAAAATAGTGAAATATAATCTATTGTTTAACTAATTCAGTTGTGTCATGAATCGCTTGACAGGCGGCAATTATTTATCAGAGGTATATTGGTCAGTATTAAGTTAGGAGAAGAGGAAATCATCCCCACCTTCCAAACAAGATATTGACAGTTGAAGTACGGCTGATCTGTGATAATCCTAAAAGTAGTTACTCGACTTTTCGAATATCTCAAAACTGTTAATAATAAAAACGGTTCGACATGGAGGTTTTTTTAATGCGACGTGATTTTGGGTCAGGTCCCTATCCGATCACGTAGCCAATCATTTTTGTATAATATCGAACGAATGTAAAAATGTGCCAGGCTAAACTATCGCGCGAATGGTATTGTGGGGGAGTGGGGGAGGCGGCTGTAATGTCCAGTACAGATTTCCTATTCGAATTTTTCCTTCCGGTCGAATGGTAGACTCTACATAGCGCGCGTCGTTTCGATTTCGTGAATATTTGCAAATAGCTGGAATATTTACTCTCTCGCGCACGTGTACCGGCAGAACCGTTTGAAAGAAATGCTGTTTGAGCGTGTCCATCGCATCGGAGACCCTGTATAACGTGTCGAATATAAATGCGTTCGTTCTGCAAAACGTTGCGAATCAACGGGTAATCGGACTGCGTACATCGTTCGCCTAGTCTGGGAAAATGATCCTGAGGGAAACCGATTTGTCGATACGCGAATCGAACTGGAGCCCCCCACCTACCGTGTAATTTCGCTGAAATGATTTCCGAGCGACCGTATTGTACGACCATAATAAGACCGTTTATATAACGTCCCCGAAATAATTACCGTTTTGAATTGCATTATCTGTATTGTGTACATTACATTGTATTTGCAATACAAATCTTCGTTGAAATGTGATCTCGTTGCGGCTCCCAGCTGTAATTGTTCAAACGCTATATATATAGTGGCTTTTATTTAAAAAAGAACTGACTTTTCTTTGATTTGTTGGTCCACAATTATTGAACTAATAAAATTCTTTTCGTAACAGATTTTCGAATGAACTCGTTAATCGAAGCACGCATTTTAACGCTAAACCTACCACGGTCAAATTTACCGATTTTATATTTTACAATTATCGAAAGTATAAAAATTCACATATGCAAAATAGTGGAATAAATTTCTTTGTCCAAGCATTTATAACTCAATAAATTTAGCCATTTTTATAAGGCAACATTTACCAGTTCCTGTTAATGCTTGGTAGGTTTAGTGTTAATAAATATCGCACGACATCCGGATAAACGCGATCTCCTCGTTATATAATACATCCACTGTATGCACTTCCAAGTACTCGTCGAACACACTTTTTACAAATCTTCCAATTAAAATCCCCCGTTATATTAATATTCGCGGTTTCCAGTTCCCATCATTCTTCCAAATTGGTAGCACGTTAGCCGAGCTTCTTCTTGCTCTGTAGTGGTAAGAAGCGAGCAAATTCAACTACATAGGACCAGATTTCTCACAAGTCGGATGCCGGAGCGTGTCTCCAGTGTATTAATTAACGGCGTATTGCGTGTTTCTTTTTAATTAATCGAGAACGGTTTGTGTTTCTGCTCGAACAGTCATTACCACTAGCAAACTGTTGGATGTTGTGCTGCGACGAAAGCCGGTGCCGAGACATCGTCTTGTATCGGAAAAAAACTGTAGTGTGTGCGTGTGTGTGTGAGGGAGAGAGAGAGTATGATGAAAAGAGAGAGAGTATGATTAAGACGCGGTGCGATTGAGATTCGGTGTGTTTGAAGTCACGTGCGGATGCGGAAAGTTTGAACCCACGTGTAGAAGAGCGGCACGGACACGGAGAGGTTTTTCACTTGAACATAGGTGTGTACTGTACTATCGAATCAGTGTCATCAGATTAAGACTTGTCTCCCACTCTGTCCTTCCCCCACTACGACGTCATTCCCCCATCTTCCGCCACGGACCGATCACGTGACGCGACGAACGCACCCGATTCGCGTCGCGTCTGCGTCTGCGTCGTGACTAGCCCGGTAACGACAGAGAGGGGGTAACTGTACTCCCCTCAGTTCGAATCAATACCCCTGATCCGACGACTCCGGTTCCGTGTCCGTGCGGTTAGTATAAATCGACCTTTAAGGAGACTTCGCGGGAGCCTCGCGAGAGCCATTTATGAGTGAACCGGCCCGTGGAGTGAAGTTGGAGAGGGCGTTTGCGAGCGAAGCGGCGCGTGGCGTGAAGTTAAGGAGAGAATTTTTGAACGAGGCAGCATGGCCATTACTTCGAAAGATATCGAGAGAGTATTCAGCGTGCTTTTAGTGGTCCGGCATGGCTTTCATTTTGGGAGATTTTTATCACCGTATAAATATTAGGGGGGACAAGTAATCAATTATTTTGAATTCTAAAAGAAACTTTGTAGTAAATTCAAGTTTTTATTTCTTAATTTATTGTATAATTTCCATCATTATCAAGGACAGTTTGTAATCTTTCTTGCAAATTTTCAATCCCCCTCTTGTAGAAATCCAGGGTTCGTGAAGCGCTCCTTACATCTTCTACAAGAAGCGAATGTTTTATTTCTTAAATAATGCTCCAGAGATCTGAAAAGATGATAGTCAGAGGGAACAATATCCGGTGTGTACGGGGGGTACGGTAAAACTTCCCATTGCAATTCTTTGATTTTTTCCTGAGTGAGTTTCGCTGTATGGGGCTGGGCATTGTTAATTTGCAGTATTACGCCTCTTCTGTGGACTAAAGATGCCCTCTTTTTCAATGGTTCTGAATACAGTCGTTGTAATTGCTGACAATACAACTCAGCAGTAACTGTCTCTCCAGGTTTCAACAACTCAAAGTGAGTTATGCCACGACAGTCCCACCAAATACACAGTAACACCTTTCTAAGTGATAAGCTAGTTTTAGGGGTTGATGTTGCGGTTTAATTGGCATAAAGCCATTGCTTGGAACGCTTTATGGTATCATAAAGAATTCATTTTTCATCTCCGGTAACGATTCGGCTAAGAAATTGATCTCTACGAAATCTGGATAGCAATGAAGTGCAAATTGATCGACGAATGTTCTCGTGGGTCTCAGATAATTGATGCGGTACCCATATTCCTTGCCTATATGCCTTTCCCATTTCGTGAAGGTGCCTTTGCATAGCTATCCATGTGGACCCCTTCTTGATAATTCTTGTATACTTAATTTTGGATCAGCTTTCACTAGAGATTTTAGGGTGCCATTATCTAATTCAACTGGTCGTCCACTCCAAGGCATGTCAAAGAGATCATAATCACCAGCAGCAAACCTTCTGAACCAACGTTGACACTTGCTGACCTTCAATACATTTCCATAAACATTGCAAATTTTCTTTGTTGTTACCGTTGCAATAAATCCCGCATGAAAATGAAAAAGTATGCAATGACGAATATGATCCTCGGAAAGTACGGACGCCGCCATTTTATTAAATGGTTGTAAAAAAAGATGATACTTTTTAGAATATTTTGAACACAGGTTGCTCTACCGAAAACTGTAAAAGACTACGTGTTTCCTCTTCAACGATTGGTACAGAACGAAAGTCAAAACGAATTCTTTGCAAATGTTTCATTACTTACGGGTGCCGCTAATATTACGTTTATTTCAGAAAAGCGTTGCTGTCTGTCCTCAACGCGAACCGAGAATTCCGAAGCCCACATCGTTGATCGGCAAAAGCTGTTCACCGCAAGTTGTAACCGCTTCCGTTTTATCCTCAAATCGGGCACGAACTTTTAGCACTCCTCGAATAAGTGCGTCGGTTCGTTTGCTGTTTACAGATCGCTGAAAAGGGAAGTGCTCTCTTCTCGATGTCATTCCCCCGACCCTTCGCACAAGGATTCCCCACGAGCTAATATCGCTCCATGAGAAAATAATGCCCGCACCCCGCCTCTCGCGCAGGGTTATCCTATTAACGTTAGGTGCAGGTGTTTACGCCTGTTGCTAACTCGACCGAAATGGCCGATCCTTGGCTGCAGGCAGCTTTCGGGATCCTTTTGCTAATGATAACGTGGCCACGTTGCGAGAGCATACGCTGGAAACGCGTTTTACGAGTTTTATGGGGGTCTTCTGCTCTCAGGGCTGTATATTTTACGGCTCCTCTTATCATTTCTCGCCAGAAAAGAAATACCGTTTGTCACTGAAACAAGCGGGGGAATTCAGGAGAAGACGCTAAATAACAACAGTTGACTACCTGAACTTTCTATGATCCGAACACATGTCACAAACGAATTAGCTCAATTCACCACTCGTGATTACACAGCATATGGGGTTAAAAATCGCTAATATTAGTATAAAATATTGCGAGCATGCGTACCAACGAAGATTCCGATATCTTCCAAATAATCTGGTCACGCTAGACGACAAATAACATTTCAAACATTCTAGTTTAATTATGCTCTTCGTTCTCGTTTATTCACTTATAGCTATACTGGACTTATAACTGGACTAGACTTATATTTAGACTAGATTTGATGCAATTTATGACAGAACAGGTAAAACACAAAACCGTGAACACGTAACAGAATTAATTCACATTCGTTTGACTTCTTTGCTCTACAAGTGACCTGAAAACGTTATTTTAATTTCGACTTTTTCTTCAAAGAATTCTTTGTAGAATATTTTTAAAACTACAAGGATAAAAAATAGAATGAAAGAGTCAACTGTTTAAATTGTCAAGAACAGAGAAGAGTAATTTAACCTTGTCCTTATGAGACAGTTTTAGACGAACTTACATTTCCCCGTGAATTTCGTATCTGTTGTTATAATATTATACATTTTCTTGTTAAAACGAAGGATTGAATGTTTATTCGAATTATCTGAAAGTACTATGCAACTAATTGGAACTGTTTTTTTTTGGTGTAGACAAGTTTTAACCTTGCGTCAACGATTAGAATCTCTTTGTCACTTTTGAGAACAAAAGAATAGAATTTTATTTCGACTTGAACGAGAGAAATATTGTTCATATTTTCTGACAGATTATGTTTGAAATCCTCATCGCTTAACGAATGTTGTTGAAGTATGTTACATTTATAAGGTTGACGTTCAGCGAACACAGAGTTAATTAAATGTTGCGAACAGACAAAAATTTATGGGATTTTCTATATTAGGTCGTTTCGCAAAGGCCAATAAAAACACTGAGAATTTCATGTTCGCTATCTGAAATTAACTTTGGCATGCACTTTGTGTATCAACGATGGTGGATTCTGCTATGGTGTGCATAACGATCGGGATGCTTGATAAATTCCATACTTGTGGCATGCTGATGCTTGTCGGTAAATTAATATCGCAGGACTGGTTGGAGACGATTTGCGACGAGTTGGCTGCGGATGTTAAAATACGAAATTTTCAACGACAATCCATAGAAAAGGAAACGAAGCAGAAAATCGTGAACGAATTCGCTGCGAATATGTGACAATGATTGGCATTGCTTTGCAAAGATATAATTTTCAAATTTTTATCATCGTAACGTTCATATGATAGACTGCGAACATTTATGCAAATCTACGATATTAAAAACCAATCTATACAGAAGAAAATAAACCAGAATTTTACTGCAATAAATTAACTGCCGATATGCGTATGCAAATTCTTATTTTCGCTCATGAATTCATAAAGAAAAAATGCGTTGAAACGTTATGCGATAAATGGACGGTGAATATTTATATAAATTCATAGTTTTATACATCAATTTACAAAAATGAAACGAAATTTCATTTCTCTGTTGATTTTACCGAGCATTATTGAGCGTTTATGATACGAGTGTTCTAGAAACGAATATGTTATCTCTCTATTAAGTGTAAACTAGTATTTGTTTATTGAAATACAAAAACCTCACACAATCTGTACAATCGGCATGAAAATATTACAATTCTGTATCTTCCATTAGCTTGCTGGACACGACTGTTTCAAATTGATATATGCCAAATTTATCATTATTCTTATTTTCTTGTTAACTAATCAGATGTGAAAGAAAATATAAATGACCAATTATAATCTCAATATTGTATTTTAAGTGATATAACTGCTTTTCATACCGCATACAAAAATATTTTTAAAATCTAGTCGTTCTGTCTTTTCTCTTTTGTGATTAATATTACATAATGAACGGCTATGTACAGTATGTCATGTTTTAACAATGTTTGCCTACAAGCTGCACAATCTACCTATTTAAAAATATTTCTCATGTATCATATATTATCGACAAACAGAAAACGATTTCTTCAGAAACTATAATCCATAAATTCGATCAAATTAAAACTGACGGGAAAATTTGCCCTGAAGTGCACGGATTACGATTCATCTAGATTTTGCCACAGGTATCGCAATAACGCTAATTTAATAGTTTTCCGCAGAAGCAGCTCTATAATTTCAATAATAACAAAGCTGGGGATCTTAAATGGGTCATCCTGGCCCACCTGGTTCATCCAGTGTTAATAATCACCCGTAATTCACAGATGGAGTTCCCTGCGTGCCTTCGATCCCTTTCACGCACAGCCATTAATATGTTACGCGTTCAACCAAGAATGCTATTCCCAAGACTCTCGAGAGTATACCTTACCAGTAGACAAGAGAGATTCGAGAGGGGAAATTTGGCCCGAAAAGCCGGAAAAAAGTCAATTTCAAAAATTCAACGTAAACTGTAATTTTTTTATTACTTGAAGTTATTGAATGTGTGGAGAATAATGTACTAAATTTTTTTCATTCATTTGTAAGTTTATGAATCTTTAAACTTAATCGAAAATCAAGAGATTCCATGACTTGTATTGTCTTTCCAATCATGCTATAGCATATCGGACTGTGTAATTTTTTGCATTACGGATATCTTTTAGGTAAGTATGGACTACACTTTCAGACTACTTTCATTTTTTTATTATACTTATTTATAGAGTTATTAATATTTGTATATGATCAATAATTCCGAAATTATTTTTACAATTATAAGACTTCATTAACGATTTTATTATGGTTCTGAGTGAGTCCCGATGGTATTTTTGGTCTCATTATATTCGGTAGAGATTTGTGATTCCAAACTAATAAAGTTTGGTTCCGAATTCGTCTGGATTGACGTTTTCTAGCTAATTTAGTATTAACGTTTAGAAGTGTAATAATTTAAAAATATTCTTAAAATACATATCTATTTATTAAAAAATTTCATGATCTACATAGTTTGTATTAAAATAATAATTTACATCATTTTAACATAATTTACGTGTAAAAATACTTTTTCCAGCTTTTGGGTTCACGTACTCCACAGTCACGGTTTTTCCGATAATTTGAGGAAACAAAGGTTCCAACAAAAGATTAATATTATTCAGATGTCTACAAATTTCAATACATAAAATTTCGGAAAAAAATTTTTTTTTTCATAAAAAGTGAGGATCAATGTACTTTTTTAACTGTTAAGACATATTTTTGATTCCATAATGTTATAGCTGATGTTAATACGAATTTAACGACCACATTATGGCATTGAGCTTATATATAACGCTTAACTAATTTTTTCCGGCTTGTCGGGCCAAATACTCCACTGTGCGACGGTTGCTCCAGTAGCGCACGGTTAAATTTACATACACAGTTAAATTTACAGGATCGCTGCGGTAAATCCGGAGAGGTCGTTGTGCAAAGAAAATCCGGGAAAAATGTCGATATATTCTTTCGCCAGTTTGTATAAAATTAGTAAAACGTATAAAGAACAGACATAGTTCGGATAATGGAGGTCCGGATAATTTACGCTCCAGTGTGCTCAAATCGATCAAAAATAGCCCGATTTGAATCGCTTTCGGGCTCGTTTTATTCGGAAGAATCTCGGTTATCCATTAGCATCGCAACCGTAAAGGTAAGTCGTCAATTAGCGGAAAAAGAAAACTTTACTGTTTACGTTGTTCGCGTTACGAAATGCCAACTTGGACAGGAAAGATGCGCTGCTCGCGAGAATTGAATTTCCGGCAGCTGGACCGATGTAAATTTAACCGTGCTCTGGCTTACCGCGTTCCTCGACAGTCGCAGCTTTTGCTCCCAGGAGTATAATCCTCAGGAGTTCGCCGCGAAGCGGTGACAAGCGGCGAGAGGAACTCTTCAAGTAACTCTTGAGACTAGCTCTCGCCCAGACACGTAGCATAACAAAGACCGGGGCGGCGCGATAGTAAAACGCAGAGAACTCGGAGATTCACGGATTCCACGCACAGATAACACTCGATGTCGTCATGCTCTTGCCGCCGATAACGTATTCAACGGATACACACAAGTTTCGACCAGGTTTACGACGCGGACGTGACTTCTTCGGTATTTTTCGGATTAAGATGTACCCGCGCCTCATGCGCCGTGTCATTATACCGTTTCGGCTCGTTATCTCTATTGCCCGGAGACCTCCGAACCCTTATTTAGGGTTCAGAGTTCGAATAGATGCTTGATGCGACGCAACTCCGCGCGAAATTTTGGCACAGTCGGCGAGCAACGCTGCCGCGTTTAGGTTTTTCCCTCGAGGGAACTGTCAAACAGGAACTTCAATAGTTGCTTGTAGTCTCCAGAAACACTTTCTAAATGAAATGTTGTATACGTGCGTGCAATTTTAATAATTCGCATTTCGGAAAAAGGACTTTTTACAGGAGCAAGACCTATTAGCATTTAAAAATTTTAAATTTGTCTATTACCCAGCGAACACCGAGAAATATTGACACGGTATACAAATACTTTTTGTAACGTATTCGACCAATACGTTATGGCATACGAAATATTTTTTATACAGTCATACCTACAGAATATATTCAGTAGGTTACCTTTAGGTAGACCATTAATTTCAATTTATGTTTTGACTCTCCCGTTTTCATTATTTTTGCGACCGCCAGCGCTCTTTAAATGCCGTTGTAAACGTAACTAGATTTACAAAGCTCGGTATACGAATTACGGTATTTGAGAACGCAACAGATTCAGCAGGATTGATCTCGCAGTGCACATCGACTTTGTGGACGCGATGGACTTGTCGATTTGTAAATAACGTATATAATTCTAGACTCGACCGCTACGTACACTGCAGGGATTCAAATCGTACAAATACATGGACGGTGTTTTTGTTAGAGTTATTTCCGGTCCCAGCATTGTACAGGACGTCCCTTCGAGTAAATAATCAGCGCACCACGTGCAAATGCCATCGGCGTCTGATCGATCGAGAAATCAGCCGCAGACCGTAACAAATACTGAATGATAAAATTAGATTTACGTAACAATTAAACCTGTTCGAATGCACTGTATGCTCACAGTTACAGAGATTAATATTAGGTAACCAAGAGGGATCGTTCGTTGATGTGTACGTAAAAGCGTTTCGATTGTTTATTTCACTCTATTTTATTCGACGAAATATTTACCTTCGCGTTCAATCACTCTCTCCCAACGAGATGGTAACCTAAAAATCCTGTTCTTTGTAGTTTCATCGTTTTCATCCGGAAAACATTGGGACACCAATTTCACAGTTGTATCGCAGATTTTAGTGCAACTTCCAGGAGTAATAAGATTCACACTTTGACTGCCAAACTAGAAATCTCAAAAATTCCATAAAATGAAGTAAGTTATTTAATGAAATAAAAATTGAAAATAAGTAAATGTACGATATTGAGTAGTCCTCCAACTTTCTTGCATTTTACGGATCCTAATCAAATCTGGTACAACGAATATATTAACGTAAAAATTCATTTTAAAACCTGAACAAATAATTTCGTCACCCACATATGGGTGACATGGCAGTCAACATGTTAAAAGAATTTAAGAATGTCACATTATTTTCGATTTGTTAAGCTGGCCGGATTGGGTTTGACGTTGACGGAGTTGATCGTCAGGCTATAGTCGTGCGAACAGTCAGTAGACAAAGCTTGTGATTATTATTTGGATTAGTAAGATTATCGGCCGATAGGTGGTGTGGTTATAGTTTTCTGTGACGAGCTACACACGACGTATCGGTAAAAAGGAATATACGAAATGCTGCCTGAGAAAGGTAAGAAAATTGAACAGTAGCGGAAGAGAGAAAAGAAAACTGAGAGGGATGGCTAGCGATTAGATATGGTTACCACATTTCCCAGTTTCTTTGTACAAGCTGTGAAAATATATTAAGCTAGAAGTTGGCAATCCATGTCATAATCTTCGTCCTAAACTTACTACTTTTGTTACTAGACTCACGATTGATTACGATATCTGTCGGTACACACAGTGCGATTTTGAGCGGTGACAGTACTAGTATGAGTGGCTGTACGAAAGAGGGCCACTTTGAGGAGAAAGTCGATTCGGAGAATCGAAACGCTGAACGTTGTTAAGGGGGCCGGCATGGTTTGAAATTCATATCCTATGCAACGGTCAAAATCTAGACAAACTGCCGCTTCAATATTGCAACGAGCATTTTAGAAGTGGTTAATTGTGTTCAATCTACGCCTGTATAGAGCCCAAATTGCGAATTTCGGCAGAAAATTCGAATTCTGAGGCAAGTATGACGTCACAAGATGGCTGCCGCTGAGAGATTCTCTTAATTTCGAGAGATTTAGTGTGTTCGTATCGAAAAAAAAGCTCTATACATACGTAGCAAAGACATGTACAAACACGGTGGTGTGCATTTTTAATTGATTACTTACTTATTTAAGACGTAAAATGTCTAGAAAAGAAGGCACAGCGTAACATAGCGTGACAGCCAAGGCCAAATGCCTGCCGGCCCATTATTCGTAGATTCGCGATAAGGTAGAGTGACTACATTACCGTCAAAAAATGGTTTTACGCGCCTCAAGTTCTCCTCCTCATATAAGAATATTTTGTCGCTGGTAAAGGACTCGTTCGAAAGAGGAAGGTTCAATCTAGTGCTCGATGGTCAGGGGTTGCCGAGATTATGCAGACATTTGGTAATATAAGCGTCAGAAGTAGGCCAAAAATTGACGATGCGCATGCCGTGGAATCCAAGCATTTTTATGCCATTGGATGAGTTTTCTGGATGAAATCGAGAGCAGCGCGCGCTAGAAAATATCTCCAGCTACAAATTGAGCTATATTTTGTCCTGATTCTTTGCGAAATAAAACCGAAAACTTGGAGCACGTTGGATCAAGACCACGACAGATCTTGAGTCTGTGCCTGAAGGCTGTGAATGGAAATTACTAATTAAAAAGTCGAATAGCAGTATAGAATTTGTTTGGATTCCGTCCCATTCAGGCATTGTTGGAAATGATGAGGTTGACGCCTTAGCTAAGTCGGCTACATTAGAACAAGCTAATAAGAGTATTGTCATTCCACTTTCTGATTTACGGGAATTTTTTAAACATAAATGTAGACAAAGTACTAGTGATTTCACAATGCAGCAGGGTCAATTTAAAGGCAAGGAATACTTTCAGTATTATGTTAGAGATGGGACTGCACCATGGTTTCCGGGTAGAGGTTTATCACGGCAATTTATTGTCACATTCAATCGTTGTAGAGCAGATCACTATCATCTTGCAGCATCTCTTTCACGACTACACATAATAGATGATCCCAAATGTAACTGCGGTAATGAGGTTCAAGATCTTAACCATATCATTTGGCAATGTACCTTGTTAGAATCACAAAGAGTTGATCTCATGAAAAAAATAAGAAAGCTCAAATTGTTTCCACCCTTCAATATCAGATCGTTACTTTATGAACCGAATATTCCGGCATGTTATTTTCTTTTCAATTTTTTCAAGCAATGTAATTTAAAGATTTAAAGTTATGTACGTATGTGTTATATACCTAATGTGTTCTACGGTTCCTACATTATTAATGCTTAACCGTAAGATGTACATATATTACTAATGTTTAGCTTTATAACCCCCTATGGGGAGTTTCAATTAAGCTTTCAATAAATAAAAAAAAAAATTAAAAAGTCGCGTGACTATTCCGGGCCCTTGATTTAGGCACTTTCCAAACAGAGTAGTCCGGGCGGGGCCGAACTTATTAGAGTAATCGCGACCAAACTCGGTGGTCGGTGTCGTGCTAAATCGCAACAACGTGCGTCGCGCGGAAGGAGCTCAAACTCGCAGGGCTCCGCCGTGGTAAAACGGTAGCTGCGCGATAGAGGGAGCGATAATGATCCGATGGAACGACGATCCCGATCACGTCGTCGGCGGAGAACGGTAAACGCGTGTCGTTAAAAAGCCTAAATCTCGGTGCAAAACGCCAGGCCGGAGCCAGCGCGCAAGAAGTGAGAGTGCATGGCCGGTTGTACGGTGGACCAGGAAGTAGCACGATGGTACACTAACCGCACGAACTTTTTCTCATTGCCTGGTACTTTACGTAATTGACTTCCTAGTAGCAGTCGCGGATGGCACGGGTCCGAAAGGAGGCACGCCAAGCTAGGGCAGTTTAGCGCGCCGCGATTGCGCCAGCCGACAACGACGCGCGAGAGAGTGAGAGAGAGAGAGGGCGGGGGGAGAGAGAGAACACGTGGGGAGACCCAGCCCCGACTTTGCGAGAGCCAGCTCGCCTCTTTTTACAAGTAAGCACATAATAATGGGAGTGTAAAATTCATAAAGCACGGTGCCGGCCTAACACCGGAGGAATCTCGGTTGTTTTCAGTATGGCGAGTGGGGACTCGCTGAGTCGAGAGTCCATCCGAACGTCATTCCCTCGTTTCCGTTCTCCCTCCCTCCCTCTCTCTTTCTCTCTCTCTCTCTCTCTCGCCTCTGGACGCACCGAAACGGGATGACGGACATTTAGCGCAAAATAAAGAGCGACATGCCGACCGTTTTACGAGGTTTAACTACCGTTGGGAACGTTTGACTCCACAGGCGTCCGTTATGCTCCTTAAGGAACACCAAGGAGGCTGCTGTTTCGTTTCATTACCACACTAAGGTATGTTTGCCCGGAAAAAGACGATTACGGGGAGAACCCCGGGCTGAGATTCTTTGGCGATCTGTGCCCGATCGGCCATTTTTTCCCCCTATCGTTCGCGGTTAGCTCCCGGACTCCTGCTAGTTCTATGCCGGAGTCATTTCTGACCCACGCCGATATTACAGTCTTCTTTCGATATAAGGCGCGGGACCGGCTTCTGTCGT
This sequence comes from Halictus ligatus, assembly GCA_028454255.1. Lineage (NCBI taxonomy): Eukaryota > Metazoa > Arthropoda > Insecta > Hymenoptera > Halictidae > Halictus > Halictus ligatus. Next base: position 5,900,917 of record CM052134.1, read on the forward strand.
ATTTCGGATAAAGAAAAAGTTTAGCGATTTCCTTGTTTCGAAACGAAAAGCGTCGTCTTGTACCGGAATAAAATTGTAATAAAATTGTCGCTCGAGCTTATCCCCACCGCGACGGGTCACGGATGACTCCGGCACAGCGTACGAAGGGTTAATGCTGCATCCCCGACGCAGGACTATCGCTTCGTACTTTCATGTTTGTTTACTGGGTCTGCTCGTCTCTGGATTTTCTGTTATGCTTTTTTGTAGTCTTTGAAGCCTCTTTCGCGGCGATGTAGCGTCTGCGTTTCGGGTTCCTTGATTCGTGGCCTTGCTTTCATTGATTTGAAAATACTCCCTCGATTTGAGTATACCCTTGCCATATAGGGCTGTATTAAATATATTACACTGTTTTTTAATTAACAAAAATTGTTTGTCAATTAGCAAAAATTGAATCCAGCAGTATAACCGTTGGCCATGTCGAACGCTTGTAATTGCAATTGATCAACTGCGACCACCACGAATTAATTTGTATACTTAATACGCAAGGGGTGTTAGAAAAGTCTGTTTCATCGAAGGGTATTGAAATCGTAACTAATTTATTTACAGAAAGGTTAACAATAGGTGATTTATGAGTAGCAGAAACTGCGACCATTAGAATCCCCGCATAGCCAAAATCGTTCAACGACCTTTCGGAACGCATCCTGTCGCATTTGGGGCGTTACGTTATCTGCAGCATTTCGTATACGTTCACATAAACCACCCTGGGTCGAAATTCCTGTTCTGTAGACTACCGATTTGGTCGTTCACTTCCCATTTCATCGGGTACACTGTACAGGACCTTTCCGCTTAAATTTTGTTCATACGTGTCGTCTTCTCGACCGGTTCTGGTTCTGCTTTCTTCGAATTTCTTATCAAACATACTTCCGATTTTATTGCACTCCGTTCCTCGGGGTTTTCAGGCAGCAATTGCTACGCCCAGACACGAGTATTCGAGAAGAACGGATCATTTTTATTCAAACGATTTTTAGTTCACCTGTATCTGCGTCAGTGAATAATGATATGTTCAAATTTGAGAGTGACTAATGTGAATCACTATGTATTTATGGTACCGCAATCGGCCAGCACCGGTAAAAGCACAGATTTTTAGGACATAATTTGTGGTAATGAGAAGTTGCAAAAGTATTTATTGTAAGATAATGGACCCATTTAGTGTAGGGGAACCAGTTGCTGTGTCTATATTAATTACGTTTATTTTTAAAGCAAATAGTGAATATTAAGAAAGAGATATATACCATTAACCGATTTTAATGAAAAATATTTAATACTTCTTTTTTAGTATGCATTATGCTTTAAAAATAATTAATATAGGCACAGTTATTGGATCCCTTACTCTAGATTTTTCTAGTTGCTGTTGTTCAACTACTTTTTAATATCCGAAAGTTATCATAAGTATTTACCGGATCGGTGCTTTGTTATCCATCTTCTGACCGACTAATGGCAGATGTAGGATGAGAAACTAGCACGTTAACGGGAAAAACAATTCTTAATTGTTTTTAATTGTCCGAAGGTGTTTTTTTTTGTCTGGCTTCAATTACATCCATTGAAGATTTATATTTTAATTAGTCATTCGATACCCGGCTCGTTATCGAACCGAATCGAAAATAATATCAATCTCGTCCACTAATTACCTTGGAAGTAGACAATTACCGACAATGCGAACCGCGATTTATTCAATAATTGCACGATTGTGTTTCTCGATTTGTCGATCTTTAAACGAACGAACATGTATCCGGTGAATAAAACTAATTGGTACGGTTCCAGATTGATCGGTGTGTACGCGATATCGTTTCATTTCTAATAACTCATAATTAACAGTAGTAAATTCTGTGCTGGAAACAGATCGTTGTGCGTGTGCGTGTGTTTCTTTCTTTTTTTTTTCTTGTTTGCCCTGTGCTATCTGAGTAAATTGTTTCGAGGAAGGGAAAATCTCGAGGGACTCGAGAGGGAAATTAACATGGGAGTCACGCAAGAGATCCTGCGGTCGCGAGATTGTTTCGTAAATGTTCCGCGCGATGATAATGACGAGCAATTAAATGTTAAATTGATATTCCGTTCGGCGATCTTTTTTCTCGCTTCGCTACGGGGTTACGGAGTGGCCGATACGTGTCGCAAAACGAGACACCGTGCACCTCGAGCCGGCACAGAACAAGGATTACACGACGCTCATTACTGGCCTAATTTCACGTGTACCCCCTGTACGCAACTGAATTTATTAGGGGAACCTATAAGTAATCAATTATTTGCAAAGAATTTGTTTTGCCTTTAGTCCTGTACGGATCGTTGAAGAGAAAACACGTATTCTTTTACAGTTTTCGGTAAAGCAGCGAGTGTTCAAAATATTCTAAAAAGTATAATTTTCTTTTGCAACCCTGTTATAAAATGGCGACGTCGGTACCTTCCGACGATCACATTTGTCATTCCATACCTTTTCATTTTCATGCGGGATTTAATGCAACGGTAACAACAAATAAAATTTGCGATGTTTATTGAGATGTATTGAAGGTCAGCAAGTGTCAACGTTGGTTCAGAAGGTTTGCTGCTGGTGATTATGATCTCTCTGACAGGCCTCGAAGTGGACGGCCAGTTCAATTTAATAATGACACCCTAAAATCTCTAGTAGAAGCGGATCCAAAATTAAGTATACAAGAATTATCGAGAAACCTTGGGTCCACATGGTCAACTGTACAAAGGCACCTTCATGAAATGGGAAAGGCATATAGGCAAGGAATATGGGTATCGCATTAATTATCTGAGACCAACAAGAATATTCGTCGATCAATTTCCACTTCATTGGTTCATCAAACCGCAATGTCAACTCATAAACCTAGCTTATCACTTAGAAAGGTGTTATTGTGTATTTACTGGAACTGTCGTGGCATAATTCACTTTGAGTTGTTGAAACCTGGAGAAACAGGTACTGCTGAGTTGTATTGTCAGCAATTACAACGACTGTATTCAGAACTATTGAAAAAGAGGGCATCTTTAGTCCACGGAAAAGATATAATACTGGAAATTAACAATGCCCGGCCCCATTCAGCGAAACTCACTCGAAAAAATCAAAGAATTGCAATTGGAAGTTTTACCGCAGCCCCCGTACTCACCGGATATTGTTCACTCTGATTACCATCTTGTCAGATCTCTGGAGCATTTAAGAAATAAAACATTCACTTCTGTAGAAGATGTAAGGAGACACTTTGAGTCATATTTTGCTTCACCAACCCTGCATTTCTATAAGAGAATTGAAAATTTGCAAGAAAGATGGTAAACTGATAATGATGGAGGTGATATAATAAATTAAAAAATAAAAACTTGGATTTACTACAAAGTTTGTTTTAGATTTCAAACTAATTGATTACTTATGGGTCCCCCTAATAATTGCGCACTTTTTCGACGACCCCCCCCCCCCCACCCTCGGTTGGTCCCGGTGTTTCTGTTTCATTTCGCTAGGTTTCGCTCGAGAACAGACTGCCACGGCCAAAAATATTTGGACCGAACGGACGAACGCTGGCGAAAGCCCGCGTCCCCGGCGCCCTCGTATGCGCGTATAGCAACCGCCGATCGATATTCCACTTATCCGCGTTTTCCCTTCCCGAAGTTTTTCAGCGCACGAATCCAACAGCTAAACGACACGACCCCGCGATACACTCAATACGATCAGATGACAATGTGCCAAGGAATATTTTGCATCTCCGCTCGCTTCTAACCCAGTTTTCCATTCGGAACGCACGGGACCCCCGCATCGAGCGGCTTTGTAAAATTGATTTTTTCTTGCCTCGTTTTCCGCACACCTCATCGCCCGAAAATATTTGATTCCCCCGGAAAGCTTGGATTCGTTATTCCCCGTTGAACGGGACCGTTCACGTAAGTTTTTTGCGGAAACTCGGCGAATCGAATTTTTAGTGTCTTTTGTTCACGGATGATCAATTCTCTCTCTCTCTCTCTCTCTCTCTCTCTCTCTCTCTCTCTCTCTCTCTCTGTCTCTCTCTCTGTCTGTCTGTCTGTCTGTCTACCATATATAGATTACATTTCTTGTTGTAATCATGGAAATGTCAATTGAAAATTGATAAATCGGTAGAACCTGGTTTTCTGCGATTATTTTTTTAGCAATGTTTGAATGTCAACGCCGAGAACAGCGTAAATAGAAACATTTTTTTATAAAGTTATATGTTCAGAAAATGACTTTCCAACTTTTTGATAGTAGTCCTTGAATACTGAATCGATTAAAGTGAACGCGGATGCTCGGCAGGACACCACTTACCTAATTAGCGGAGAACTCGACGGAACCACTCTGAATAATTTCGTCTAATCGGCTGAACGTGAGCGTTGTCGCCTATATATTGTAATCAACAAGATGTTACAAGAATTGGAGGGCTTGGGCTCCAGTGTTGAAATGTAAGAAATAGGTGAAATACTCCATACTGTACGCTGATACACTGCATGACGTGTTGTCGAGTACGTATGAATATGTAACAGAATCTTGGCTACGTCTAGATTAGATAACGTTGCTCTACTGGCTTTGTTCAAGCACCACGAGTACACTGCGATTTTCATGGGTTTATGACCAAATCAGTAGGTGAAATACAAAGCTTCGAACATGCTGCAGGAATTTATAAATATTACCATACCATTTCACGACTTATTAAAATTATTGAAAAGAGAATGGAAATTTCAGCCATTTTCTGCTGTGCATTTTCGACTTATTAAAATGATTGACAAGAGAATTAAAATTTCAACTATTTTCTGCTTTGCGTAATTAACTTGGAAAATTTGTGTTTCACAAAAAAAGCTCCGCAGTCTAATTATGAATGCAATTACTTGCAGGTCTTTATGCAAAATAAAAATGTTCTGCATCGATCGCAACAAAGGGAAGTGGCGTAGAGAGGCATTCCTTTTCTTGATAATTTGAATAAGTCATAGATAATATATCCTGTTCATACGCTTCTGAAAAGAAGCTGCGAGATCTTCTTTTAAATAGTAATCCAAAAATAAGTGGTTAGATTATCTCTGATTGATAACCGTGTGAACCCGATTCCAATATCTAGTATACATAATTCAGAAGTATTACCGACTAATTCGAGAAATTGGAAATGCTGTAAGCCATGAAATGAAGCTTATGTAATTTTACGAATTGGTTGCCATGATATCTCGTAAAGCGATCGTCTAATCTGTCCCGAATTTGATAGATATCGTTAATCAATATGCCATGCTAAACTGAACTATCACCGAAGCGATCTTCAGCATGGAAAACTTTAGGAGTTAAAAAACCAATAAACTCTTCGCAAAAGTCAAACTTATCTCTGAAATGGTAATGTTTTTTAATATTTTGATGTCCCCAGCTTTCACTGTGTTGTTGAAAATAGACATCGTATCTTCCATATTGAAAACTGTTTTCACTTAATCACCATCATCTATTGTAACCAAAAAGACCATGTGTCAAGTACTTTCAACTTTCATAAAGATATCGTTTCGATCAGTTTCTTTGATTTTTTTTACCACCACGAATCACATAAAAAAAATCTGAAAAAATTCCTGAACAATGCTTACCTCTATACACCGATACTGTGAAAATATAAACGATCCCGCTCTTAAACTTCAATACAAACTCTGTATTTTTCCGATTTTTGTTTTTGTCGAGATTTTTTGTTTTTCACTACCAGGATGTTCTGTATAAAAACGTGAATTAATTGCAGTGTACGTGTCTGCGTATTTGACATGTATCAGATTTATTTCCAAATTTTTCCATACGAGCATGTAGGGAAAACAGGCCAAAAACTGATCTGTTCCATTTTACCCCATAGCTACTCTCCCAGTCGAGATCTAAGGATAAAATAATACGCAACATAATTTTTTTCGAAGCCCTATCGAATAGTCCGAGGACATTTTTGTCCCGGCTATAGCTTTTCTCGAAACTCGAACCGTACTTTGCTCACACCCATCGTGTTTCGCCGCTTGGAAATCTCCGAATTCACCGGCAGCCTTTGTGTCTCAGATTTGATAGTGAGTCCGACCTCTGGGGCGTGGTCTCAAACCGGGAATAAAAATCGCGAACGTTTCTCGCCGGAAAACTTGCACAGTATACCGTAGACACACAGGCATAGCGAGCTGCGAGGTTCCCGGGTGGTGCTCGCAGTACGGTAGCCAGCACTATATTGCCTACGGGGGGCTTTAGTCCCCAGACACATTTTTCAAGTTTACTTCACCGCGGGTAAGTGTTTTAATACCTCATGAAGGGGAAGTATGCTCGGGCCTTAAACTATAAACTACGGTTGCGTTGCATCTATCGCCGCCTCTGCTGCTAGCGTGTTGCAAAAGGGAAGCATTGTCGATTCAGCTCTCGTTTCGCTGTCGGTGGTAAAGTGGACGCGTTTTTGCCGGAATGCCGACCTCGACGGCAACAACCCTTCGCCGTCATCGGTTTTCTGTTTTCTGCTTTCTGTACCGAAACCGAATCCCAACTTCAGCTGGCGCGGTGCGGCGCGGCGTTTCTTCTACGGCGTGCATCCTGTCCATCGGAACTGGTTCTCCTCCCTTGTTTTCCGCCCTTATTTCCTCTTAATTACTCTCCATTCGCTCCTACAATTATTCTTTTTCCGCCGGTCTCATTCTTCTGGCCCCGTTCGGCCATCTCTTTCTCGTTAACATCCCTTCTTCAACCGTTTTCTTGTTCATTAATCTTCCAGGTTTTTCCGCGTCTCCCCGTGCCCGTTCCTCGCACGCTTTGTTGCTCCTCGCCACTTTTGTTTCCCGGAGAGCTCTCTCTGTTCTTCATCCCGCCGCGCCGCCGTCGCGTCCCATGGTTTCCCGCCAGCTTCCCGAACAGCTCCGCTAACGGCGCGAACACTTTCTGGCTAACGGTCCTTCGCTATGGGATTATGCAAATTAAACGAGCGTCATGTTCGCGCGAGCGATTTCCACGAAAACGTATTCAGGTTTCCATGGTCCGTCGATTCCGCTGGACGTGATGCACGCCGGTACGTTATCTTTTTGATTACACTGCCGGGCACAATGGTTTGCCCGCTCGCGTTGTTACCGCGAATAAAATCCCCGGCTCCGCTTAATCAATGTTGCACCAGCTGTTATTAGGTAGGACGTTACTAGCCTCGTATTATTGCCACGGCTGATATAATGTCCGCCGACGCTGGCCGTTACTGTTCGCGGCGTTTTTTCACGGTGACCTCTGTCGCTGAAACAGGCCGATTCAACAGTGTGCCGCCGAAATTACTTGTAAACTATTCTTTGGTGTACGAAAACATTGTTGAAACGAAGGTTGTATGGTTCCGAGATTAGCTCTTTTCTATTTAGACTTTTTATCAAGATGTAGAGGTCACCTTGAGCCGAAGACAATAAACAAATAAAGACTAAAATCTTATCGCAACGCCAACACAAAAGAATCGACAACACTCTCGGATCAAGATTACTTACACGTTATCATTAGGTAAACAATTGTGAAAATAATAGAGGAAGAACAATAGGAGTGTCGAATTGCTTCAAAACAAGCAGCTATAAAACTGAGTATTTATCAATTTCCTGGACAAGCGAAGGTTATGCGAAGATTACAAACGGTAATCTCGAACGGTGTCTCTTATATCGAAACGCAACGATTTATGCAAAGAACGTGCACTGATAATTGTTCAATCTTGAACGTGGGTTTACGACCAGTAAAATTATCTGAGGTGAATCGAAACGACATTAATAATGATTTGATCGGATAGGTAATTTGAGATCAGGATTTCCCAGAGAAGGCAGCAAGTATTTGTAAGTGCGTGCTGCTTTACGGTTGATGGAAACTGGATCGAAAGAGGATGCACAGTTTGACACAGTTTATGTATGCACTGACTGATCCCTAAGAATTGAAATCAATTAAAGATTGAATGAAAAGCTAATTTTAACAACTAGAATTTTCTTAAATTATTCACCTGTTAAACGTTAATTTCTGCATAGGAGTAACTACTATTATAACGTAAGAAGAATGACGTTATACCCGTTATGCCCGTGTTGTGACATAGATCGTGTAGGGTTACCATTTTCTTGTCACTGCGCCGATCGTATGCCACCCAGTGGAGGGGATAGGCTAACTGACTAAGATCGTGTAGCTCCGTTCGGCTTAGATTAAGACTTTACTGTAATAACGATATCTAACGAGTAGCCTTAATGAGTAGGTTGCATAGTTAATAAGTAGACAAAACTGCAAAATTTAAAATCAAACGAAATTTCTTTTCCGTTATCAATAGTTTTAGTAAATTAGAAATTTTATTCGTGAAACCTTTTATTTCTGAATATTTGTATACACAATGTGCGAGCGCGTGAAGTTATTTTCAAGTGACGTATTACAATCATCTGACCGTGAAGTTCGTTCTACCGTTACAGAGAGATGCGTATCGACCAAAAAAAAAACTTTTTCGACAATATTCGCGTGTGCCGTCAGTTTTAAAAAGTACGGTTTTTTCTTGTGGTAGACAAAAATAATAGACTCCTACCGTTTCCTTTGTGTCACACGTTTTTGTCATAACTAGACTGCAAATCTCTAAGCAAAATCAAAATTGTACAAGTTAGTTGCAAGAATTAGAATTGAGTGAAAATGAATTTTTGCTTTTAATAAATTTATTTCGAAAGTCTGTTAATGTTTTTACAATTTTGTGTTTCATTTATTCGTTTATATATATATATATATGTAGTTTAGTCGCAACCTTTTAATAAAGTTTTATGAGATTTATGATATCATTTTTCCTTATTTGGGCTCGTAAAATAAATTGATCATTTTTCAATATTTAAATTTGATAAATCGTTATTATGTTGGAAGGCAATTCGAGATTGATAGATTTTTAAACATGTTTTTGTTCACAGTGGCAGTAATGTGAATAGAGTAAAAGAGTTAAGTACCTGTAACAACACGCACTGCATATTGACAGAAGTGACATGTAACAAATGATAACACTAATCAATGTCGGTTTTAAACGGCTCCTTGGACAAAGAAATGAAACGAAGTATGCAACTTTCCCTCATTACTTTTGCTAATCGTGCTTTTCTATCATTAGCTTTGCTAATCGTACTTTCCCGTCATTAGTGTTGCTAATTTCAAGATCCATTGCAATAGCTGAAAATCATAAGGAATTTTTAAATTGATTCACTCGCGTCGCAAACTTCCGACACTTTTGTCGTTCAAGGACATTTTTTAAGAATTTCATACAATTACTCGTTACGTGCATTCTGGATTAAGAGTACAAAACTTCGCCATTCTTATAATTACGAAGTTGACAGTAGCGTAAAGCGGAAGAGTTTGCGATCTCTATAATTACAAAGTTAACAGTAGCATAAAGTGGAAGAGCTGGTAGTCGTGCGTCACAAAAGGAGTGGGTTGTGCAAGGAACAAAGAAAGGAGGTTGAAAGTAAAATGCGTCAAACTAAAAACCATTCTTTTCTTAGAACAACAGTCTCGGAAAGTATTTGTGGAAGTACCATGCGCTCTCCTTTCTTAACTACTTTTTTGTTCGAGTGCCAACCATGAGTTTCACAAGTTGAAATCGTATTTGACCAATTAATCACTGTATATCTACAAGATGTTTAATCGTTAATTGAAATACGTTCTTTTCAATGATTAACAAAATAGAGAATTCCAGTCAATTATACAATCGTTGACTGTAAGTGGTTTTTCTTTAAGCACATTAACATGCATTTAAATTAAATTAAATTATGCAATTAAATCGTTCAAATTAAAACGTAAGCATTCAGATTTGAAACTTATTTTAATTAGGGACATTGGTTTTAGTAGGTACATTGAATACGTTTACCATTTCGATTTCCGTGTAAAAATGAACGAATTACCTTTACGCGTTCTATTATTAAACGAGATTTTTAACTTATTTTTTTATTTTTTCGTACAGAGGATTAAATTTAAGAGATCTTTTTTCCAGAAACGTATTTTCTATATGTACTTTTAATAACGTCCGGATATTTTTTAAACGTCATATCTTTAATCGTTGTCTGCTGTAACAGTCATGAAGTCCGTTGCCATCAGAAATATATTTGCAGATCTTTTCAGAGTCTGGGCATACACAAGCCACGCCCCCGCGGGCACGAAGCCACGCCCCTGCGGGCAAGGCTACATGTATTTGTCACACGCATTACCCCTACTCCGCTGAGTCATATCGAGCAGCTCGAGTATAGATAGTTATTAATTATTACATAGTTTCTTCAAAAAATCACACAATGGATAAACACCAGGCGCTTGCATTTGCATATCGATTTTTCAAGGAAACTTCGTTTTCCCTATGAAAAAATTTATTAAATTCCTCCGAGTTTCGTCGGTTAAACTATCGTGGATGGAAGTGAATTTTCCGCCGATCGTAACTCGGACTGCGTTTCGAGTTTTGTGTAGCTCGTTCCTCGTTCTCCATCGTGTTGCACCTTTCTCTTGCCCGTGGTAGTCGACACATCTCTTACATAACAATCTCGATTCTCGTGCACCGACATTGCTGTTTCCATTTGCGGCTAGTCGAGGGAAGTGGCGGCGATGTGCAATGCACGTGCAATCTGCGTTCTACGCTGCGACCGTGTGGTCGTGTACCTGCCTTTTCGCCCGTTCTGACACACATTATGTTGAAGCATCATCCTGTAATCGATATCCGATGTCGTTCGTTGCCGTTTCCTTTTCCCCCCTCTTCTCCTTTTTAAACCGATTAGAAGACATTCACGGATCTATTTCCATTAATCGCGTCGGCGATTTCCATTAATCCATCGCGTTGAAAGGACCGAGTTAATGGAAACTTGGCCAACGAGACTCGAGCTGGGCTCGATCGATTCTGACACACATAATATTCGCGAACCAGACTTTTGGTTTAGTACATTAATGTACCACGTAATCCTACACGGAAATATACGTTAGAATTGTTAGTTCTGCAGAGAAGTACGCTTGAGCGTTTGGTTTTCGACGTGAAAATTGATAGCGTGTCAAATGTAAAATTAATTGAGAATCTGCAAAGTATAAAATTAATTGCTAACACGTCAGACAAACCTCCACGGAGGTATAAGAGATAAAGAAAAAAAAAATTCGTCCGGTTGGAACGACTAATTACTTAGGAAATTAATAATAAAAATATCAGGAACCAAAAGGTTCAAGGAAAAGCACAAAGAACATTTTTAATGAGCAAAATTGTGTTTTATCAATTACAGAATTGCTGAAACCGATTGCCTCGCTGTCGTATGCATAGCTGTGCCGGTCTAATTACAGATGCATGAGCTCTCGGTAACGTGTTTTGATTTTTCAAGCGTTCAAAAGCGTGATTAATACTTTTGTATCAATTGGTCCCAACTGTTTGCATAGCCACGATATTCGAATTAAGAATTTTCTTTGTGTTTTCCTTGAACTCAGCACCTAAATACGTTTTAAATGTCGTTTAAAGATTATTTAGAAGCACGATCCCCGTTACGAATTTTTATCCCTAACAGCGTGCCTACACAGCGGATTTTGAAACCTATTTTTTATTTTCGAAAACTAAGCCTTGGATAATAAAATTTCATTTTATATTTTGTGCTTATTTTCTCATCGCTTCGTGTCCGCTTGTATGAGGTATTTGGCGTAGAGAAATGAAAAAAAAGTCTATCAGATTTTATTCGCCATTTTACCGTGTCGAATTTTGGAAAATCATGAATACTAAAGATGCTTAAAATGTGCAGATGAAAATTGCACGCGATTGAAAATTTTGATGTAATATTTTAACACGAGCGAACACCAGTCTCATGATCAGAAAAATATTAGCACATTGTTGATCGAAATATTAATTTTACATTTAGCAGCAACTTACAATTTGCTTTATATAGTAACTACGTTACTATTTAGGGAGAATGTGAGTACTTAGACTACTAGCAACAATTATTTTACTCCCAGACAGTATATATTTCCAGACTTTTACTAATTCTTTTAAATTAGATTTTTCTAATTGTATTTACATGTGTTTAATTGTTAAGTGGTAGCGAAGCAATAGAAATTGATAGTTCTAACACCTAGAAATCGAATATTTCGTTGCTCGCTTTATAACGTGTCACTCGTAAATATTCGTTATTGTACCAATTAGTAGTATGTCAATTCCTTTTTCACCGTAACCTCAATTTTATACAGTATGTGGTGTTGTTAAAGTATTGACGTTTTCGACGTTATTCATTGATATTGAATGCTAGCATGAACGGGCATATTATTCTTTTGTATAAAATGTTACAAGCAATTCAGATTAATTGTGAAAATTGATATCGTGACATCATTTGAAAAGTCTGAATATTTTTTTAATTCGCTTTATTCGTGCTCATTCTATGGTCATTTGCAATACAAAATTTCTCCACCGAGGAATCCTCAAAGAACTGACATTTCTGTTTAATTGCACCTTCTGCAGTTTGAATAGACAAATAATTATACAGCATAAAGGGGGATAAAACATTTTTTTTTTAAGTCTATCAACGAGCATCCAATTTTTGAGTTTTAAGTTATCGACATCTTCGAAGAGGATATTACAAAATAATGTTCAATAAATATTTGCCGATGTCCAACGAATAGCGTATTTAAATAAATTTAAAATTAGGTACTTAAAATCATCAGTATTAGAAATAATAAATACACTTTTTTGAAAAAATCATTTAGAGAATTGAATAGTGACGGTATTTAGAAACTCTTATCGTAAGCAGGTCGATATAAATCGGGACACGCGCACCGTTTTAAAAACTGTCGTTTCGAGATAAATTCGATTAAAGTTTAAGCCTCTCAACGCGCAAGCATCGATACGAGCTTATGTTTGGCTTTGCAACTTCGAAACTGAGTGGCATCTAACTTTCAAACTTCTCGCATGTTATTTTTATGACTTCGGACTATCATATAAGCTGAAAGGAAAATTTTCGAGTTTTGATAACACCATTCGACGCGTATTCGAAGTCTTTAACTTTAAGTTGAGCAAGGATCAGCACATTAACAGCTGTCTATTTCACTTGAACCATTCTTTAAACTTGTTTCTGCAGAAACATTAATTTCCTCCTTCGACAGAGTTAATGGAATACTGGTATGCAAGTTGCAACCACGGTATTATCACCTTGAAAGCAGAAACTGTCTTTCGAAACGAATTTTCCCGAGACCTGCACGTAAGGGTTAGAATAAACTTTATAGATTCGCGTTCAGTTCATGAAGACCTACAGACGTCCGTTTAGAAACGTTAAAATATGTGGTAGCGGTGTAATTTTCGCAGTAGCCTAACCGGTTAATTATCCCCGTTTAATCCTTCTTATTGAGATAAAGGATTTCAATTATCGACAGAAGCATTGATCAAGGCGAACTGTATAGCGCACGGTTGTGGAGGCACGTGTGTTGATTTACGTCGTGAGAGCAGGGCACGTGGCAGCCTGAGGATTCTTTCAATTCCCCGTTCCACCATTAACCCTGTTTCTCACGGTTCCCCCTCCCGTGCTCTCCGCCTTCTTTTCTCCTACCGAATGCATTCCTATCGCTTGTCTCTGTCCTCCTTCCCGCGGTCTCTTTCCGATCGCTATTTGTCTCCTTCAGCCTTTTGTCGCCCTGCCTCCTCCACCCTTGTTCGGCTTCTTGGCTCACCGCGTGGCTCGCGAGAAAAAAAAAATAAAACCGTCACCCGCTCCGAGCACAAGGTTCGCGTAATCTGCAGCTTACGCGGCACGCCCATTCGATATCCGGATATTTTCTCCTCGCGCCGCTTCCCCCCTCCCCTCCTTTCGTCAAATCATTCTTAATTTCCCCTCGCCGCGCTTCCGCTGGGGAATGCGCTTTATTCGCAGAACAATTCGCAGGGGCGAATGGCCCGTTACAGCCAGGCACAAGAAAATAGTACATTTCAGAGGGTGACCACTTGAATGGACACTTAACCCATTTGCATCATTATGCAGGGCAGGGCGACAGATACAGTGAATCCTCGATATGTGTCATCAACACGAGCCTTGCCAGAGTCATGCATCGTCCAGGAGACATGTCCGAGCCGTGCAATACGGTTACACTCCTCGGCGTCCGAGGCCTCTCGAGTAGTGGGGATAATTTCGCGACGTTTATCATCCAGGTCTTGGCGACATACATAGAGAAATCACTGTATTACCACCTCGACTCACATCATTAGCAAGAAATGTTTGGATGGGGATTAAATGGTTCCAGAAGATGCTGGTTTTTTTTTTGTAGGTGGACGCGTCGAGGACTTGTGAAGGTCAACTTTGATTTTGTAAATGGAACCGTATATTTTTTTACCAGCCAATCTATGTAGATTTTTATTCTCTACGAACAAGTGTTAGCCTATGTATGTCGAAAAATTATTAGGCTAAAAAATTGTGTTTCTGTTTGAGAAAATGAAGGTGACCTTGAAAATTCCGAAAGTCTTCCACCTACTTAAAAACCGTTATTGTCATATCATAGTTCTCTTTATACCGAAAATCTTTGTTCGATAAAGTTTTTTCATATTTTCGAAACCGGCGGAAATAACGACGTGCTAATACAGTCAGTCCCATAAGTATTCGTACGCTCTTAAAAATCACATAACTTTGTCAATATTGGACTATACTACTTGAATTTGTTTGAGAAGTTAGAACAATTGGACCACTAAATAAAGTGAACTAATTTTTTTAGAAAAATTGCAATTGGTCGGAAGTGCAGAGAAAATACTAAAAGTTCTATTTTGCAACTTTTTTGCATGTTCCAAAATAATGTTCCAAAATTCTGCGACTTTCGCCCTTAAATTTTCGTCGTTAAATGTTTGTAGCTCAGTGCAATGTTGACCGATTTAGATGAAATATTTAGAATATGTATAATTGATACAGATGTACGAAATGTACTTTATAATTTTTAATATAAGCCCGCATAAAAAAGTCGCTAAATACAGCTTTTAGTACTTTCTCTGTAATTTCGACCAATTGCAATCTTAATCAAACATTTTTCTCGCGTTATGTAGTGATCCAATTGTTCTAACTTCTCAAAAAAATTCAATATTGACAAAGTTATGCGATTTTTAAGAGCTTACGAATACTTATAAGACTGACTGTATGTACCAGATCATTCTGTATTGAAAATATCAGGGGAAAGAGCGGTGTACAATGCCGCGAGCCGGCAATTTTTAATCGTTAACGAGTAAAAACAATATAGTGAACATGAATGGCGCCAGTCAGGACAGAAAACAATTAAAAAATGATAAATTCAAATGAAACTGCTAAATTCCTTTTTGTACGTTCTATTTTTTCAAACGACAATATGAACGAGAAATTTCATTCGTATTATCTACTGAATAAAAATGAATAAATCGGTAGATTTTTTTGTCTCTGGAAGCGCGAGGTTAGGATACGAACATGACTTCGTTCGACGGTTTAGGAAAAGTGAGAAACAATTCGAAAAGTACATAGAGAGGGAAGAGTGAAAATGGTGGAGCAAGGGAACGAAGGACCGCGACATAGAGGGGTACTACGGAAAAATAAAATGACAGTTTTATTAGACGGTGTACGGGGTGGTCGGTACAATTGCGTTACTAGGGCAGCTACAGCGAGATGTCATTGGTGAAACATGAATGGTTCATCCGTAGGGCCATGCTTTTTTTTTAAGGGCAACGGTGCATGTGCAATCAAAAATTGCATTAGTTCTTAAATTGGAGTTACATACCTTCTTTTGCGTAAATAAATTCCTCTTGCTATGTAACTACCGGGGTGGAATAATGAAAAAACGTTATTAATCATTGCAATGTTTACCTCTTTGCGATCGGTTCTCCCCCCTCAGTACTGTAATTCAAAAGAATTCCTACATGCTACTAGATATCTTTCCATTTAATAAATTGCTAAAAGCACGAGCAAATACATTTGATTCAATGTCAACAAAATGAAAAAGGTCTTGCGTAACGAAAATATTTTAGATGAAATGAAATGCCCTCTATGCTTCGCTTCATTTAAATAACATTTTAATGTGAAGCAGCCTGCAGTAAGGAAATATCTAATTCATAATCAAATGAATTTTTTCGCTATTTTGGAGATTGCTGTTTCAGTGCACGCTTC
Source organism: Halictus ligatus (assembly GCA_028454255.1). Lineage (NCBI taxonomy): Eukaryota > Metazoa > Arthropoda > Insecta > Hymenoptera > Halictidae > Halictus > Halictus ligatus. Next base: position 5,916,979 of record CM052134.1, read on the forward strand.
GAAATCTGTCAATCACTGTCAATTAGGGCATTCCCTGTTCAGTCTGAATATCGCCACTTCGGTTCAGAATCAAAATTCAATAATTGACTAGAGAAATAATTTGATATTTGTTACATCAATTATTTGAGCGGATCAGCCACGAGGCTCGGCCAGTGTGTAATTTGACAGCATCGATTCCGGAGCTCGTGAAATTAATATTAAATTACAGGTAATCAATTTCTCAAAATTAAAAGCTTGCCCAATACTGTAACCGGGATTGTCCATCGACAGTGTCTTCGTCGTACGATATTCTAAGCTCGAGTAATGCTCGCGAATAGACCCAATCACTGTTGCTACAATGACGAAGCATTTCAAGAAAAAATGTGCGAATTATAGTGGAGCATGAATTATTTGGAAAATGTAGGGAAGCATCGAGGTACACGCAATTAACGAGGTAAAAAGGCGGCTACGTAAGACCTCCCTCCTCTCGTTAGAATCCTAATGAGAGTGAAATTTACGCTTCTCCTTCTGCTGTTGATTTTTCAGTTTATTCTATCTCGAACCGGTTAAGTTATTTGCGGTTATCGAGACTTCTACTATAGTAAAATTTTAATTTAGTGACCTTTGCCCTTAGATGGAATGATTCATTCGAAATTCCCGAGGCAAAGTCTCGAACATTCCGTAGAAACGTTTAACTCGGTGATAATTTTGGCGTGTTTATTATGCAAATACAGTGGGGTATTCTGTAACTAGACTGCGGATTTTATTTTATGCATTTCTGACAGAAACATTTGCATTTTAAACAAGTACAAGGCTGTAAATCATGAAAGGAATTTTATACACATAAGAAATGTTACGTGTTCTTATTAGTTCACTGCTAGGAGTGAGTCACAAAAATTCATGTTCTTTATCGCAGCATGCCTCATACGTTGCTTTTTGTATGTTTGTTTTTTACGATGTGTACTGTTGCAAGTATGTAATATCTAAGTTTGTACTAATCCTCTATCATTTTATAGTAATACAAGTTCCAATACATGATAATGTCAAACTAAAGTTGAGCGTACAATTTAGTGTCTACTATGTCCATTTCTGATATTGAATCTTACCTAATGTAAGTTAATATACAAACTGAATAAATGTAGGGTGCAGATCAATACCTGCAGTTAGGTCATCACGACCCCGAATTCGACGTGAAATGTGAAAAATTATTTTTGGTTGGCCAAATTATTGATTCGTATCCCTGTGCAAAATATCGAGTAAATAAATGAGACAAAATTTATTATTCACGACTTGGTAAATAAATTTAATTTGCGCAAAGGTGGACACAGTTCTGCTCGGTTTCATCGCGTACCTTTTCGAAAGAACTTGCAAACGCCCTAATCTCTCAGCCACCGTCCGAAAAACTCAATTGTTAGATTAAAAGTAGTAGAAAATGGAAAACGCTGAGAAATTTGAAAAATTATCTTTGGTTGGCTAAATTATTGATTCGTATCCCTGTGCAAAATATCGAGTAAATAATTAGGACAAAATTTATTATTCACGACTTGGTAGATAAATTTAATTTGTGCAAAGGTGGACACGGTTTTACTCAGTTCCATCGCGCACCTTTTCGAAAGAATTTGCGAACGCCCCCGCCTCTGTTCCGCGGTCCGGGGAATTCCGTTTCTTTCGACGAGCCCGGCCATTGTCATACCGGAACACACGTCTCAGCGTAATTACAAATTAGAAGGGTTCGAGTCGCGTTGGGTCAAAAAGTTGTCAGTGGGAAAAGAGAGGCGAGAAGGTAAGAGTGAAAAGTAACAGTGAAAACGAGTCGGACAGGACCGCTGCGTAATTTCCCGCGGTCTGCCGCGCCATTATTCTGAAAGCTTGATGTATCGCATGGCATGATTACGGGTAATTAGCTGTTACGCGCAATTGGTAATAATGGCCGCGTCATTCTACCATTTTCGAATGTTCGCAGGTAAAATATATTGCTGGCTTCGTGGAACATTGTTGCCTCATTTTGTTCGTTCCGAACCGAACAAATTCGCTGCTATCGGTGAATGTATTCGCCGCTAACAGCCAGTCGAAAAGCGAGAAATTAAGAACAAAAAAGAAGAATTCAATATTTCAATTAAAAATTTTGTTCACCGACACGATTGGCAGAAAACCATTTCGTTTGTTACGTTGATAAATTCGATTTCTTTCGTTCTGCGCACACTGGTTTCGTACTGTGTTATACACGCGTGCGTCGAAACTTGTATAACTCGTAGAATACTTGTTTAATTAACGCGCCTTTCACTAAAAAAAATTTTGTCAAGTGACAAATAATATGCCTAACTAATTGTGCGAATAACTAGAAGAAGGTTTAATATTTTGGATCTACAGCGGCGGCGGTGGCGGTTGATTGAAAAAAATTGTTTTATGGGGAACAACGGATCACTGTTTTATCGTCTTGTTTGTTGATGGAACAAATAAGTTTGTGCTGTGATATTGGATATTTAGTCGGTCTACAATTTATAACAAACATCGGTGCGCGGGCAGCCTTTTGTTTCACCCACATTTAATTATTTTTGTATAATAGTTTTTCTGTTTTTTTTTTGCCCCGCGTATGCTTCGTAATTACAACGTGCGATGGCGGCGCTCCCCCGGAGTACATAAACTAGACATATTGCAAACTCGACGAAAATCGCGAATTTCCAGCTCACTCGCGGGGAAATAAAACGCACCTGCAGTCTGCTTCGACATTTATCGTTATAACTGTTCCAGTTTTGCATACCATTATTAACGGCGATACTTGCCCCGTAATATCGATAACGCGCACCTTGCAACTTCTCCATGGGAGAGCTCGCAGTAAACGTCAAATATTATTTTTCCCAGTGGAGCGAAAGTAATTATACTTTTAATCAATTTTCACCCCAAGCCAAACATTCACGGTGCAAGTGGCAATTACGATTTTCTCCCCCAACCTTACATTCTTCAATTTATTTTAAACCGAAATCTTGCAGTTCGATAAAATTTGAATCGGTTTTTCTTGTCCGATAACGAACAGAGAAAAAAAAATCCCGTTCTCGACTTCCAGTATTTGTGAAATCAAATTTGCACGTTGTCAGTAGCAATTACGATTCTTTTTTTTTTCAAGCCTACAGTTCTCAATTTATTTCAATCCAAAGTTTGTAATTTGATAAAATTGAAATCGATTTTTCTTGTTTCCTAACGGTCCGGAAAATAGGTTTTCGAATTTCAGTGTTTGCTAAATTGGTTTTCGAATTTTTTCAAAACAGAAACAAAATGACATTGAAATCAGATCATTGAAATCCGTACAATTTGCAAAATTCAAAAGAACCGGTTTTTAAATTTGATTTTTACAGGCGAGAAACTTTAACAGCTTGCTGATGTTTCTGGTTCAAGAATATAAAAAAAAATAATATATAAAAATATTATTTATGAATTGTACGTTATTTTCATGGCCTACTGTATTTATGGCAGTTTCGTTAGTTTCTGTAAAGAGGTCTACAAATGTTATATTGATGTTTCGAAAAGTTTTATATTTTATACTAGTCGAGATATCATATCAAAATTTACGAGGCAATACCGGTGACAATAAAAACACAATTCGGTCTGACCATTCGTGTTTTTAACTGGTTTCGAAGGTTTCACGCGTTTCACGCAATTTGATGACAATTCGGGACAAAAACTGAATTTTTTACATGTATACATATAGAAGAGTTACTGGACCAAAAATGGGTACTATGGCGGAAGAAAATTTCGCGTCGAGCGAGAGTTTCTGGGTGTAACGTTTCGATTAATAGCTTCGAAAGTTACTCCGGGAATATCAACAATATTTTTGCTAACGAACAATCATGTTCTCTGAATTTAAATTAGCACTGTTCCTCTGCATTCAATATTTATTCACTTTTGCCTTGATATTTGATAAGTGCGTTTCACATTTTTTTTATTTATCCTTATCGAATTTTAAAAGAATATATCAAACTATCGTAAATCAAACTATATCAAATATATATATCAAACTATCGATAAAACAATAATTATTACGAGATATTCAAAAGAGTAAAAACATTTAAAGAATAGAAAGATACTGTTCCATTACTCCCTACTTCTTAAAATGATTAACTAAAGAAATAAATATGTATCCCCTGTATTTTGAAATTAATGCAGGCTATTTTTATTCTGCATAAAAATTTGCAGTGTAATTATTACTTTGATCTCCTCTTGCGAGGGTATCCATGGGAACGTCATAAGTGGCCTTGAAGAGAAAATTGCTTGTACCGAGTGGTTAATCTATACGTGACTTCTTGTTGGACATTTATGTAAAATTATTATGCAAACAAACATGGAATTTGTCTTGGGAAAATGATAAAGCTAGCCCTCTTTATAAATTCATTAATAAGTGTCTCGATGTTTAATCAATTTAAATTAAACTGGGGAAAGAACACGGCGCAATTACCGGAACAACAAAAAAATTTTACATGTATAATTTCCTGGCTCGTGTTGTGCTGTTACAGAACGTGGGAAGTGTACTAATGGTAAACGGAAATTGAACGAACAACTTATTTTAGGAAAAAACTGCTGAACTACCTTTTTTGTTTTATATTATAAATTAAAGTAGTCACATTGTACATTTTAATTGTATAGTACTGTGCGTTATACATTATCGTTGTGGCTTTGAATTTCAAAAAATTATTTCCATGCCTGCGATGTACATTTCATGTTGAAAAATCTAATAAAGATAATAAAGTTGTGAAAATCAACTATCACTATTTTCTCGACGATTCTATGAAATTGCGATTTTCAAAAAATTTCTCTTAATTTACAACAGTTACATATTCTCACAAATTATTTTATTCAATGATAATTATGTGTACTGACTTCATCATTTCATATTCCCAGCTTAAATAACGGACAAGTTACGATCATTGATTTTTTTGGTAGAATTTTTTTAAGCAAAATATTTTAAGTTTTAAGCAAGCATTTCTTATAGATTTTTCGAGTTTTGTTGCACCAAGGTCTTTAATTTTTTATCAGATTTTGGGATTAAGAACGACGACATAACATCAATGTACGAAACGACGGACGCTACACATGCATTTTACATTACAAAACGGAAACACACGGAACACGTTTCACGCCGATTATTTAAATGCCATTTCTAACAGTTTTAGTATTGTTGATAAACAATATTGTGTAATATTGTTGAATATTGTTTTCGACGACGGCATGCAAAAAAAACCGTCTTATTTCATTACTTCGGTCTAAATGGGTTAATATGGAGGCCGTTCCGACCGGAAATAATGGAGACTCTTGTTCCACGCTGAAAAGGAAGTACGAATCAGAGCAAGGTGTAGCGGTAAAAGGTGGCCATGAAATGTGCATCGGATTATTCGGAGAGCCGAGGAAGTGTTAAGGATAATGCAAGAGAGATCGTAGGCGACAGAGAATAGGTCCGCCTGCCATAGCGTACATTCACTCATAAGTAGATTACGCTCCCGGCTAGGTACTGTCTAATTACTCCGGCCGACCTAAATACCAATCGATGAGACGCAGTCATGCCACCACAAGAATGTCGAAATTATGGAAGGTATAATGTGTAATCGATCTTAACCCGTTCGTTGCCCCATCGATTTTTCATTAGGCGAGTTATCAGCCGGTATCGATACGATACTGTTATTAATAGAAATTATCGAATGAAAAGCAATATTGGCTTCTCGTGTAGATGATATTTCACCGCAGAAAAATTTTATATTAAATTCCACGTTTTTCTTTCTTTTTCTCTCTTTTTTTTTTCAATGCGGCTATATGCAAACTTACGAAGGGAACAGGAAAATTATTGATTCTTCTATTTTGCATTTTATTCGTTGGTCACTTTTTTAAAAGTGGATCATTTTCATAAATAATCTCATTATTTCGTACATGGTTTGCATATCGCAATGAAATGGTTGAACAAAATATAGAGATCGCGTTTTATCGAATACCTTATTTAACGCACGGTATTAAAATGATCGGACAGAGAAGAATGTTAAATAATTGAAACGGCCTGAATATTCTGCAAAATTTGCACTTATAAAGTGAACGGTAGCACGAAATTATGCTCGACCGTGTACAGTACGTCGATTATTTTACACGATAATGCATGAGTGCGAGCTAACAGGCTAAGGCAATCGAAAGACGAAAACTAATTAGCACGTTGTTTCTGTTTCAGGTAAGGCGGCTGATAATTAGTTGAAGCACGCGCGAGATACTTGTCCCTTGATCGAGCGTTCAGTAAGTCGCAGCACCTGTTTCGGCTAATTAAAGTTTATTACCATCCAGGTATTCTCATTGTATATATATATGTACATATATATTTACCCTATATGAATATTCACCGGCATTCGCGAGAACGGGATTCGTCTGTCGCATTGAAACGGGAATGGCGATATTTCGATCGTATAATTGTTCCTACCGTATACGTCAACGATTTTGATTGCACGTTATGTGCGATCCAATTATTCTTTATACGCTGTTCATTTATTCGGCACCGTTTAAACACCTCGAATACAGAACACGACGCTTCGCTTTTAATGAACGTCTGAATTATTTTTGTCTCGAATCAGGAAAATCGATTAAGAGGAGTTTATACGATTTCGAGTCGTCGTAAACGGTATGCACGATACCGGAATGTCCCGCAAAGATTGCGCACATTAATCCCGAGAATTTCCTTGCCGATTAATATCTATTTATCACAATTAAACTACTTTTAATTACACTACTATTACTGTTGTAATCGACAGGCACGCGAGCTCGCCAACTGAACGTTATAACGTTATTAATCTCGAAAATATCTCGCGCACAGCTTCGAAATCTGTTGTTTTTAATGAAACTGCTGCTGCGTCGCTTTTTTTATCGTTAAAACGGACGTTTCGAAACCGTACAAAGCCCTCTTACAAGTTGCACGTTAAATTAATTATAAAACTTGATTTCCTAAGAGACGGGGCTCGTTCGCTCGGAAAATTAAAAGTCGGCTTGGCAAATTTGGTTAAACCGTTCTTCCTGAAATTCTATACTGCCTTTCATATAATATATCAACGAAACGAGTGGAAATCAAACAAAACGAAAAAAGCAACAACGGAAGAACAGGCTTCCTAAATTTGTTTACTTTCATTCGAACCTTAATTTACCGTTGAAACGTTTACAATGAGAGAGTTTATATTCATAAATTTTAATCACTCAACTACACGTACACCACTTTTGGTACGTCTAATGAAACCGTCGAGAAAATTGTAAAAATGATTTCGATTGGGAAAGCTGCCGTTCCGGTGTAATTTTTCTGTCCGATTCTAAATTTTCCAGGCAAACAACACTTATTTTATTTCTTAGGAGATCTTTCTTCTGTTATCGTTCCAAAGTTAATCTTACGTTTCCTTATTTTTATGCTGTGAAACTTTGGACTCCGAATTTTCGTGAAATTTTGTTGTAAAATCCTAGTCTTAGGGACCTTTTACTACATTGAAAATAGCTAAATAGGTGTATCTTGTCTCAGTAAAGAAAACTTGATATTACAGTGAATTCTCGATATGTGTCAACACACATCATGCTTACATTATGCATTACACATTATGCTTACACACTCTTCGGTGTCCGAGGCCTCTCATCCAGTATACTGCGCGGTAGTGGAAATAGTTCTGCGGCATTTATCACCCAGGCCTTGGCGACATATATGGAGAAATCACTGTATACTCTTCACCACGAGCATGACTGATTTAAGAATGTCGAGTGTGACTCGACGTAGTAGTGCAATGGGTTGGGATTACTCTTTCGAGTTTCGAATGTCGCTGAGAAATAATTTCGGTACAAGCGGAACACACTGTATATAGACATAGATGTAAGCCGTGGGATATACAGTTCTGATAATCGAGATTTCAGCCAGACTAGAGGGGTTCCCGTGTTTGATAGACGTCACAGTTTGCGATCTCATAATTCCTCGGTGTCCCAAGCATCCTCCCTGTGTTCCGTGGAATAATTAAAGGTAGAGTCGCTGCGTCGACGTCAGTTTTAAGTGGTATGAGTCCGCTGGCCCTCGGCCTCTCATTCAGGGGAATGTAAATGAAGCAGACATTATTAAAGTTGCCGCGCTGAAAATGCAGACCGGCCTACTATACCACTTTCATTAATATCATTAAACTTTCCACATTAAGAGCACTGGGAACTCTGCCTCGTCTTCGCCCCCCCCCCCCCCTTCCCCCCCCCTCTTTTCTTCGGGCCGAAGTTTGCATTGAAATTGCGGCTTACCTCTGCCCACGTGGAGACAACTGAACCCGCTTATGGAGCTCCTCGAACCGACGCGGGATTTACTTTCGTCCCCCGCCCCCACCACCCTCTTTCTCTACCCCCTCTCTCTCCCCCATCCATCCAGAAAACTTCCATCAGTTTTCTTCCCTTTGTTTGTCTCGAGCTTAGCTGATACCCAATTCGGCAAGACCATCAAATATTTATGCCGAGAACTTTTCCCTCGCTCGAAACAACAGGAACGAAAGAAAAAGAAGCAACATCCTGAATAAGGAAAATATTATTCAGCGCGAGAGTAATGCGATTAACGCGCCTTAACGCCGAGTCTGCTCATCGTTTCAGTAAATTAAAACGCGTAGTCCGGTTCGTCGCGAGGGGCACCGAAGTTCGACACATCGACGAGACCATGCTAATTCAATAACAGAACCTAACCCTTAACGGTCCGGAAGTATATCAAGTTTACTTCCCACCAGGTCCAAGCTATTTTTCATGCGAAGAGAAACTCAACATTTTTATGTCAAGTATAGAAAGGAAAATATTTATATTTTATGTTATATATATGTATATTTTTTTGTATTCTTGCGGCATTGGACCCAGTAAGTAAAAGTGCCATGCTGCTTATGTGGTGGCATTGGTCCGTTCAGGGTGAATTAATCTTATTCTTGTTAAACTTTTGAAAACAGGCTTGTCACATTTTTCTGACCAAAATGAGACCAAACACGACACAGTTCGGAGCATATGTTCTCATTCAGTGAACGGTTAAGTGAGACAACGATTATCCGAACCGATGTCTAAGTTTTTCCGAATACGTCTTTCGCGTGTGAACATTCTAATCTAAAGCAATCCATACGCTTCATCGTGCAAATCGGTAAGGATTGAAAATAGCTAGAGACTGACGGTTCTGTTATCCGAACTCTTATAAGTAGATGCAAATTGTGTCGTGTGTGAGGTGTCATTTTAATCGGAAAAGTCTCGCGAATACGTTGATACAAGTTTCACACAAAAAGATGTCCATTAACATTGATCGAATCTAATGATATTTTTATTAATGTTTATCCATTGTGCATTTAAAACCAATTTTTTGCGAATGTTATTTCGATCGTTTTTTACCGTGAACGAACGTAAAATTAGCCGAACCATCTGAAGGTTTAGTAGTTTAATACAGTTAATGGTGAATGTTAATGGTTAATGGTTACAGTTTATAGTGAATGGAAAAGGTTCATTGTGGAAACTCTTTATGGTCGCATTTACCGCGATCAGAAACATGACCGCTCAGACAAGAATAAATCAATGAGAAGCGAATAACCTGATGAGTAAGGTTGCCAATGTCGCTTATGCGTGATTTATTCTTGAACGTGAATATAATGTCGTTCTGCCGACTGTAAAGTACCCATAATGGTGGCTGTACCAGCTATAAAATTACTATACCGACTATAAACCAACCGTTACGACCCTCGTGCCGCTATGGAAACGTTATCAATAAGGACTATTTAGTGATTCTAATGTCTACATAATAGTTATAGTCGACGTAGAAACGCTGTAAAGAATAAACATGCACATGCATTCTGTATCCCGAATGATTATGCAGATTTTCAGGCTGGAGCCAGGCACGAGAAAGAAAAAGAAGCGAATGAAGGCATTGTTCAGCGAGCCTGTTAATTGAATAATTAGAAACCTTGTGAGCAAGGTTACCTGCGAGACTTCTTTCTAGTTTGACGTGCCAGATCGGTAAAAAAATATATTATTAGCAGACATGATTGATTCGAGTAGAACAAAGGTGTCGTCCTCGAGGTACGATGGAGACGTAAATAGTCGGTGACGGTCTCGGAAGGCTACAGTCTTTACTCGATATATGTCCGAAACACGGGTTTAACGAGGGACATATATTGGCGAGGAGACGCGACCACGCGACCTTACACTCTCGAGCCTCTTGGCCCCTCACGGGAAATACCCCGCGGCAGTGGGGATAGTTCTGGGACTTTTATCGGTTAGGCATTTGGGACATATCTGTGTAGAGTAAACTCTCATCTCCAATTTTAAAGAAATTAGATTGTCCTGAAAGTTCGTTTTTAGAAAAGAAATTGCGTGATTAAGTAAGAGGAAGTTTAGGAAATAATGGAACATTAGCAAATAGGTTAAGGGACCCAATTACTGTGGAAGTACGAATTGCCGTGCCTATATTAATTATATATTTATTATAATGGATATTAAGAAAGAGAAAGAGATATGTAACGTATATGGATATATTAATTGATTTCAATGAAACAATTTAATATTTCCTGAATATTCATTATGTTTTAAAAATAAGTATAAATAATGTAGGCACAGTAATTGGGTCCCTTACCGAGGATGACTTCAGCATTCGTATAAGCTCGTGTTATGAAGCAAAATTAAACGCGCAAGTTGCAAAAGAAACTTTGGTGCATAATAACGATTTTCAACCGAAATTGTGCAAAAATAGACCGTTCCAAGATATCTACTTAGTAGCGCGTCTTATTAGCCAGCAAGTTGGGCATATAATCGCTCGCCAGGTGCCCGAGGCTTGTGCTCATTCTCCGAGTGTTGGATGCGATTCATCAGAAATGGTATCGGAGTCATTAGTTCCGGGTGCAGTCAGGGTTTGAGAGAGGAAGAAAAAGCTTGACCTTCTCCGGGCGCAAAGAATTCGTTCGGGCATTTCGTTCGGCTAATGGAATACGCGTACCCCCTGGCGAGGCTTTATTCGCAACAGCAAGTGACATTCGAGACAAGGTACAAGGAATTTGCAAAATTAGGTCCCCGAGGCCTGGCACTTATCGATGTAACTTAAGTAGGTCCGACAATGGCCCTGGGCGTGGCCGGGGCATGCGTACTTGGTACACTCGATGCCGACACGGCGAGCTAGCGAACCTAGCGGAACAACCATAAGCACCACGGCCCCTTTGCGGGTTTGGTCCGGCCGGGGTCCTCGGGCCCAGGCCATCCTCAGTGCTCCATGAATTTTCGGAACTCGTTTCAAAGAGAAAGCGCCGGCTCACGGGGAGCTACTTTGCACAGCGTTTGGCTAGATGATGCTTTCATCGTGTCTCAATTAAACTGCCGCTGATTGGATCATTATGCAAATTTCGGCTCATGAAAATTAATTGGTCTGAGCAAACGTTAGACAGAAGCTTCCTGTCTGAATAAAGAGAGCGTTTGATTGATGTAAAATATCTTTGACCTTGTTAACACATATACTTTGCGTGTTCAGTGGGACACCCGGATATTTCGTTGCTACTTCAAATTGTTTAGATTTTATTCAATTTTCCCGACTTCTTTCACAAACATTTGCTCTTAAGTATTGCTTAATTAAGTATTCTTACTAATTAAGTATTCTTCGCTCGCTTCGCGATTTACTGCGGCTATAAAGAAGAGGTTTTAATTGTTCATATAAGACTACAAAAATCTGTCCATTATTTATGGATACACGGGAAAATTCACGGGAACATAATTTATTTCACACTAGAATCACCGGTCGAGTCAAAACGACTTTTTAGTGGAAACGAAATAAGGACTTACTGTCAAGGTCATTTTTAAAAATAAATTTTATCCAACGCGGTGAACACTTTTCATACTTTCTGTAAAATTCGAGGGAAAATTTTAAATATCAAATTTACTATCTATGTAAGGGTAAATATCTTTGCTCTTTTGGGCATAAATTATTACAGTGTAATTGTTACACCCAGAGCAGCTTCTTATTTCACAAAATGTCAAACCTTGTCAAATTTTGCAAAATGTGGGCCAGTCAGGTTGCAGGACTTACGTAGCACAGAGATAAATCAATAGCACAGTAATAATAGTAAGATATCATATCGTAGCATTAAATCACTTGGTACATGTCGCCGGTGTGTTCGGTAATAATTTAGGTGGCCAAGGACAATTTACCATTCACGTCAGCGTTGTGCTGAAATGTTTTCTATTCGGTATTTCAAGATTTATTTTGGGTAAAATGCAAATCCGGTACGGTGCTAGACGCTTTAAAAGTTCGAGGTTAATTACTGAAGCCAAAATTAGGTTGGTTTTTTTTTCTTGTACAACCACCGCAAAAATTGCCCTCGCGCCTCTTAACTTAAATTGGATTTTCATTGGTTTCACTCTAGAAACCGGTATTCGAAAAGCTACGTACCTGCATAGCGTGTACAGGGCATAGCATCAGCATAGACAGCACATTGACCATAATGGCTACCGCGGGACCAGTGCTACAAGAGCCGTGGATTTCCAGTTCTACGCTGGAATACTGCAGATGCGATATACTTTGCCGACCGCGTTGAAAAGTGAAATCGATTTATAAAGAAAGGCTTAATTAATCCCGAGTCGTTAAAAACAAAAAAAAATCCATTGAAGTTACGATCCTCAACAGACACCGTGTGCAACGCGCACAAATTTCTTTTAGTAGAAATAGAATAGCGCAGGTTTTCTGAAATTAAGCGCCGTTTAATGAACACAGGACTCAACGAATACGCGCAATTATCCCGCCACTTACTGGGCATTATCTACCGGCTGCCGTTTTAACGATTATCCGGGCGCTGTTCGAATTAATCGGGAACAAGAGGAACAGTTTCTTCATTTTCATCGGTTCCTCGCCGCGCTCGCGCACCGTGTAACACAATTCATCTTAATGGCATCCGTTCTAAACGGCGCACTTTGTTATTCCCGCGCTTTCGTTATTCCCGCTTTTCCTCCCGTTTTCCTACCATTTATCGCGAAAGGAAAACTGCTTTCTCCGCGCAGCGCGACGCGGCGTTTCGCGATTCAATCAGCTCGTTCCGTTTTTCAATTTTACCCCGGGTTCTCTACACGAGGATCGGGTCCCCGGTTGCGACGCCATAAAAACAACGCGACGACGAAGTTTCCACAGTGCCCGCGTTCCCACAGAGTGAGGCATGAAATGTTGAAAAGCGCGACGCTGTACTAGATATTAGTCCCGTCCGTGTTATCCGTCTGGAATCCCGAGGAAAACCCACCTAACCTCTCTCTGTCCCGCGGCAAATATTAGGAGGACCCATAAGTAATAAATTATTTTGAGGTCCAAAACAAAATTTGTAGTAAATTCAAGTTTTTATTTCTTAATTTATGATATGATCTCCATCATTATCAAGGACAGTTTGCCATCTTTCCTGCAAATTTTCAATCCCCCTCTTATAGAAATCCAGGGTTCGTGAAGTAAAATATGACTCAAGGTGCCTTCTTACATCTGCTACAGAAGCGAATGTTTTATTTTTTAAATAATGCTCCAGAGATCTGAAAAGATAATAGTCAGAGGGAGCAATATCCGGTGAGCATGGGAGTGCGGTAAAACTTGCCATTGCAATTCTTTGATTTGTTTCCTGAGTGAGTTTCGCTATATGGGACCGGGCATTGTCAATTTGCAGTATTACACCTTTTCTGTGGACTAAAGATGACCTCTTTTTCAATACTCCTAAATACCGCCGTTGATCCATTTTTCATCTGCGGTAACGATTCTGCCAAGAAATGGATCTATACGAAATCTGGACAGCAATGAAGTGCAAATTGATCGACGAATATTCTTGTTAGTCTCAGATAATTGATGCGGTAGACATATTCCTTGCCTATATGCCTTTCCCATTTCGTGTAGGTGCCTTTGTATAGTTGACCATGTGGACCCAAGGCTTCTCGATAATTCTTGTATACTTAATTTTGGATCCGCTCCCACTAGGGATTTTAGGGTGCATTTTAGGTGCATTTCAATACATCTCAATAAACATCGCAAATTTTATTTGTTGTTACCGTTCCATTAAATCCCGCATGAAAATGAAAAAGTATGCAATGAAGAATATGATCCTCGGAAAAAAATTATCCCTGTGAGAATATTTTGAACACAGGCTACTTTACCGAAAACTGTAAAACAGTACGTGTTTCCCCTTCATCGATCGGTACAGAAGTAAAGGCAAAACAAATTCTTTGCAAATAATTGATTACTTATGGGTACCCCTAATGCATTGTTAAGTACAAACTGAACGGTTTCAGTAGGTTTTTGTGGTCGTAGGATACCAATATTGATTTATGGTATGGAATGATAAATATGATCCTCGGAAGGTGCGGACGCCGTCATTTTATCACAGGGTTGCAAAAAAGAAAATTATACTTTTTAGAATATTTTGAACACCGGCTGCTTATTGAAAATTGTAAAAGAATACGTGTTTCCTCTTCAACGATCGATACACAACTGAAGGCAAAACAAATTCTTTACTTATTCATTACTTATGAGTACACCTAATACTTTTCGACTGCTAGCCAATAAAAAGATTCTGTATAGAATAAAAATATTCTGACATTCTTAACCCCGTGCCCTACGATATCGAGTCAGACGCGCGATGGAGACGTAGAGGAGGGATGGGCATTCTTGTCTCAGTTGAGGCCAGAAAATTTCAGCTCCGTATGTGCACATGCGCACAACAGTCAAGGAACTATGAAACACAGTTCCATACAAAGATTTTTGTATCTTTGTATTATATTAAATGTTATTGATAATATCATGGGTAATAGGGAGTGCTGCAATTCCACAGTGCCTATACGCGAGTTGCCGCTATTGCTATGAAGGTACGGGCGCGACGAGGGTGGTGGGAGAAGCAGGCGTTTGAGGGGCCCCTACCGCGTCCATCACTGACATGCAGCAAAGTTATGAATTTTCAAAGAAAACAGTTTTTTCAACAGTTAACTTAACGTTGTATCATAAGAAAAAGATATTCAAAATCATATCACGATGTTTGCGTTGATCGCGTTGGTCTGCGTGTTTACGAAAATTAATCCAGAAGCAGGCACACAGGAACAGGAACAGCGTTCCCTGTTAGGCCAAAAATGAATTAGTTCACGGAGTTATTAATTCTGTCCCGCAATTCCCTACAGCGACGAGCACTGCGCGCCTATCTGGCTGGCATCCCGAGGGAAACCCGGCGCCTCTCTGTTCCGCGGGAAAATATTTTTCGTCTGCCGGCCAATAAAAAAAAAAAAAGAAGCCTCGTCCCGCGGAAATATATTGCATAGCTCGAATTCCGATATGGCAATAATGATCGAGCGGAGCGATTGCGACGATCGCGGCGGTATTACCGGACGATGGTAATACTGTGCATTTCATAACGATCCCGAGCCGCGGCGGCGCGGCCCCTCTCTCCTCTCTCTCCTCTCTCTCCGAGAGGCCGGCCTTCGGTTGATCGTTCGGCTTCTGTCTTTCGCCTCCGTCCGCCTCTCGTTTTCTTTCTTCCTATTTCTGCTTCAATGAACTGTGTCGCTCGTAAACAAGACTTCCTAGTCTCGGACTCCATTAATTCGCCACTCATCGCTCCGAGTACCGTAGGCCGTTTTCCGTTAGGGCCCCGGTAATACCCAGGCGTCCCGCGCTCCCCGGCGATTATTCTTCCTCACATTTCTGGACACGGGAACTCGTTAATTGCTTATCGTTCGAATGACTGTCGCTTTTTAGGAGCGCTCGTAAATTACTGCGGCAACGAACCCCGGCCATGCGAAACCGCGCGCGCGTACTCGCGAACAGAATCGCATCGATCGCGACGGAACACAGATCCTCTGTTGAATCTCCTTGATCGTCACACGATACTACCCGTTGATCTCGAGTCGAATCTTATTTTCATTGCAGGCCGCTTAACGCCAGATACGTGCGGAAAATAGACGGATAGCTAAAGTTAGGTGTGTGTTGTCGGGAATCCCGTCTAGTGCGAAGCTGCGTGCCAGTTCCTGTTGGAGTTATGTCGAACTTTTTTATGTGCACGAATTTATATCATTATTTGTATATAATCGGAATAATGATCCGTACAAATTTCCTACACCCCTAGTTCCTAACTTCCTAAATCCCTACGCTATCAGAAATTTTCATGTCCATTTCTAAGTGAATAAGCGTTACTTGGAAGTAGAATCAAGTGAAATGTATTGTTTGTACATTTCAGATACGAAAATAGCAATTAATGGTAGCGCGCGCGCGTGTGTGTAAGGTAGCATTTACGGAAGCACGTGGCCTTGAACAAACGTCTTAACAACACGATGGTTCCCAAAGGTTTTTCCGCTTCCTAGCGGGTAAGATAATTAGAAAGTTCGATTCCGCCTAGAGGGTTTCTATTAGTTGGAATGTCTCTTCAGTTGAATGGCGCGCAAATGAGAATCGTCTGCAAAAGAGATCGTTTGTGTAGCTGCGGTGACGCGTGCACGGGATGCAATTACAACGGTACAACTACAAATTTCACTGTGATGGGTTTTACAATATATCAGGTGACACGCGGCAGATCGTTCCGGCACAGGCTAGGTGTAGGACAGAGTAGACGTATAATGCATTTTCCTGCCATCATCAACAGCATTTGAGAGCTTGTGTACTATTTTAATGTCATGTCCAACGCTACCGACAACCACGAATGTTCAGCATTATTTAGTATCTGTATATTCTGTCCGTATTATCGATGTCTAATTTCACTCGATGGAGACGGACGATTATCATACGCGACTCATCTAACCCTCGGGAAACTGTATGATAGATAGAAACAGTCTAAGAGTACTCGAACATTTAAAAAAGTCGTACAGAGTTAAATTGTTCTGGATTCCGTCGCATATCGGAATTCAAGGCAATCAAAATGCGGACAGGGCAGCTAAGTCGGCAACGTCAATGAACACTGTAAATATTCCTGCGGTTCCCTACACTGATCTATTTGAAAAGTTTAAAAAACAAGCCAAAGATCGTACTTTCGAAGTTATAAAAAACGAAGGTTTCTTCAAGGGTAAAAAATTCTTTCAAAAATTTTTTAATGAAAGCCCTGTTCCCTTGTTCACCCATTTAAAACTAAGGAGAAGTTTCATTGTTACAGTTAACAGAATGCGTTCCGATCACTATAACCTGGCTGCTTCAATAGCGCGAGTAGGCATTGTCAATGATAGCCAGTGCGAATGCAATCGGGACTGAGAAACCCTCGATCATATAATATGGCAATACGAATTGTATAATCCAAAAAGACGCAAGCTAATAAAGGCCCTACTTAGTATGGGCCTTCAACTACCTTTTAATGTAGACACACTCATAGCGAAGCCAAATTTATTTATTTATTTTTATTGAAGCTTATCTTAGTATTCATTCCCTTTTCAAACATTGCAATCTACATATTTAGTATTAACGGACATTGTTATCGTATTCACTTGTATTATTATTGTATTCTTTTTGTTCTATCTCTGTATTCTATATTATTGTACCCACTTATATTATTCCTGTAAAGCAGAATAAACCCAGAAGGGTTTCAAATGCTTAAAAATAAAAAAAAGACGTACAGAGATATGTATCCGTTAAGAAAATTCACAGGCTCGTGTGTTGTTAATAGGCCGCAGATCTCCGTGGAAAATAAGAGCGGTCCAAATCAATTCTTTTGATAATTTTATTACTATTATTATTTTTTATTAAACTGGCGATTTGGTACACGCACTCGTAACGCGTTTGCCAAGAGCCAAGGGAAATCGTTAGCAAGGGGACATTTGAGGAAGGCAATGAATCGCTAGAGGACGGGGGTCACGTTCGCCACGTCCGTCCGTAATCAAAGATGAGGAATTACGCGAATACATAAACGGAAACCCACGCGAGAGACGTGCTGATGTAGCTCCGCCGTTAGAATCTGCTGAATCCGCGGGAAGAAAGCGACTTCGTTCGCTCGGTTTCCAGAAAAAAAGTTAGATAAATGGATACGGATTTGGCGGGGCAGAATAAACAGACAGCGCACGGTCTCGAGTTTCCTCCCTGACTCGTCAAAAAAATGAGGGACTGCGGATGGGCGGTTTCACCGCCTCCGCCCTGCCGTCCAACTTGTCTCCTTGTCCCCGCCACTCGCTTTTGCCTATCGCCGACATTTTTGCAGATATGCGCTACAGAAACGACGCCGAGAAACACTGGTTACATTCTCTTCGTAGAAACGCCTAACCGTACGTTCGAATTAGTTCACGTGAGAGAGGAGGTTCTACGCATTATTAACCCTTTGCACTCGAAGCCACTTTAACTCTATAATGAAACATTTATTCCGATATAGAATATTTCCCTTCCGTATACAGGGTGGGGCATTTTAAACAGGTCACCTGAATAACTCGCTTGTTTTTGAAGATAGGAGAACATGCATTAGACCAAACTTACTCGGTGTCGGGGGGCTCATAATCCGGTATTACCAATTTTTCTGTAGGTGGAGGCGTCGAGGTGATATGAAGGTCAACTCTGTTTTTTTTAATGGAGTGTTCCCTTTTTTATAAACCATTTTATATAAACGTTCTCTGCGTGAGTGGTGGCATAGAGGAGATTTCAAGGTCACCTTGATTTTTTTAAATGGAAAGACTTACTTTCTGTACCATGAATCGATAGACTAGCGAATTCTGAGTAAAACTGTATTGACCTCCATATTGTCCTAAATCTAATAGTATGGCTAGGTAATAGCTAGGTAAGTTTTAAGTATGGGGTTGGTTACTCTAATCTAATAGAGATGTTATCGAAATAATTTTCATTTCTTCTTTGGGTAATATCTGGTTTAGGACATACGAAGGTCAACGCTTTTGTACTCAGACTTCGATATCGATCTATGGTATAAAAAATGGGACATTCCATTAAAAAAAAAAACAGATTTAACCTTCATATCTCCTTGATGCCTCCACCTATAGAAAAATTGGTAATACCAGATTATGAGCCCCCCGATACCAAGTAAGTTTGGTCTAATGCATTTTCTCCTATCTTCGAAAACAAGCGAGTTATTCAGGTGACCTGTTTGAAATGCCCCACCCTGTATATATTTTTCATGCTATACATACGAAAATCGTGCAGTTTACTCGTCCAGTACTGAACTGTTTAGTAATGTGTTAAATACAAACAAATTAAATAATCTAAAAAATATTTTGAATAATGATACAGGAATTTTTAGTGACACCTTACAGTCGCCATTCGAGTGCTAAGGGTTAAAATCCTTCAGAAATTTTTGTTATAATACCATCGTTTTTAAAAAAATTAATATCTCTACTCTGTTGTAACTACACTGCATAGTGGTCCCAAAACCGGAAAACGTGGCCAAAACCTAAAATATGAACTTTCGGCTAGGTAAGTTTTAAGTATGGGGTTGGTTACTCTAAGAGTGTTTCTAAGTCGGGGTAAACAGCAAAAAGGTCATTTTTTTATACCTGACCAACAATCAGTCCGAACTTCGAGTTCATTAGACCATACCTTTTTAAGTTTGTGAAGCACATTGCGAATTTTAAGTGCACAGTGTACAAATTGTGTTTCGATTTTAATTGTACATTATGGATGCTGTTTGTGGAGGTAAGTTGCATAGTCTTTAGTGCCAAATGTTTATTGTTAACTGATAATTATGTATGCAAGGAGAGAGTAAAAGTGAAGGCATAAATTTTCACGATTTAGGGTAAAAGTTGCAAGTCTCACACGTTTTAGCGCTAAAACTTGTTGGAACTTCTACTACCTAGTATTATCTATATATTATCGTAGTACTATACCTAGTACCCCCCTAGGTGCCTCTGTGGTCGTAGCACTGTTTTTTGTAACGCAGAGTAGGTATTTGATGTGTGTTCCTTGTATTTCTTGTCAAACTGTGAGAGATATGCATTAAGCCTTTCTGTAAAATTTAAACAGATTTTGAATAGAATGTCAATTTTTTTTATAAAGAATCATATATCTGAAATTTTTTTATATTTTTCAAACACGAACGCTGTTTTTATACCGGCTGTTCACTTGAAAACTTTTCGGCCGAATATCTCGAAAAGTATGGAAGATATTAAAAACGTGTAAAACATGTGTCCAAAACAGTATCAGTTTTTTTATTTGGCTGGCGCTTTCAAGGTCATTTAAAAGTCAACTTTGTTTTTTGGAATGAAACCTATATTTTTTATTATGGGATCTTATTGTACGTAAAAAGACCAGCAATTCTACAATTCTTTCTTCTTTGGAAACTATGAAGTGCGAATAGAATGCCTACTTTATACAATACAAAAGGTAGAGTTTGCTATCCGGAGAACTAGTCTTTCCGCTCGTTCAGGTCAATATGAGGCAGCGAATGTTCTAATTTCAAGTTCATATTCGTGATCAGCGACCCCGTAAACGACCTAATACCAATTTTCAAGCAGAACGAATAATTTTTGAATAAGTTGTGAGGTTTTGACCACGTTTTGGCGATTTGGGACCACTGTGGGTTGGTACGGGCTGGTCCTTTTCAGTAAGGCCATCGAAAAAATCTCTTCAAGTTGATGTAAACAATTTTTTTATGTCATTCTCGTCAGAAACTTCGAGATCGTTTTTCCATATTTTTCTTATCCGGTCGCGTAACTGATAAAAAAATGTATTCACACACACGTGCCCTTGAAGTGACTTTGCGCTCCAAAAATTAAAGTTTTACGCAAAACCTGGGCTTCTTCTAATAGAACATAACTGTTTACCAAAAAGAAAAAAAAGATAAGAGGCTGTCAAGATCGCAGCGCGCACGAACCGAAGGCGCGCCAAGGGGAGGAATTGATTACCGGAAGTGCAGCACGCGGGTTCTGGCGCTGCGGAGCGACGATAGAATAACGCGAAGCAGGATTCCTCGCGAGACGGAGCCCCGTGAAATTTATTTTACGCATTTTCCATAATACCATTATGATCTTTCAGTAGTTCGAAGGGAAGCCGAACGACTGGCGAACCCAAAAGATTCTTCTACGGTTTCGAGCGGGTCCCTTGACGGTTTCAAATTGTTTCGGGCACCCCCGCCGCCGCCGCCGCTAACTGTAACACTTGTCAAAACTGAGACAGACCGACCGGCTCCAAATGGATCGCGTGAGTGCTCCGTGTACACGACAGAGGCGCCCAGACATGTGTACAGCCGAATCTTCCTGAATAGATAATTCCATGTTATGCCCGCTGTGTTTGCCGTATCCGAGGCATCACTCAACCGTACTACAGTGTATACACGCCGGAAGTAGACAAAGGAGGAGAGTGTTTGCTGATTTGTCTTAGCAGCCGGCGAGGAAAGAGGCCTCCCGACAGACGTACAACTTCGGGAAACAAGGGGTTCGGAAGGGGAGGAAGGGGACGCTCCAGAAAAATTGTCCACAGTCAAATGAGATAACGCGGATGGCTCCCGGTCCCCGGTTAATTCCGCGCAAATCAAACACGCCGCCGACCGGTTGTTAAGTTGCCGGCAAATATTTTAACAGAACTCTTTCGTTCGCCGCGGATTGTTTGCACGCGGTTCGTTAAGTAGACCGTTCGGATGGAAAATATGATTTAATACTTCCGTTACGTGAACCGTTGCGTATTGTCCCGCGATCGTCGCTCGTCCTGTTTCGCAACACGAGCATTTTGCTTCGCGCGCTTTCGAACCCGAAAATTTGGATTTCGAATTTCCCGTGGAAACATTTTTACGGTTTCGCTAATTTTCAACTAATAACCCGGTCGTTCGCACACGGTACATAATAAATCACAGAGATTAAGGGCCCGGTCTTCGTAGATTTGCGATTATCGTCAAAGAATGGTTCCACGTGCCTCAAGTGTTCGTCCTTATATAAGAATATTTTGTCGCTGGTAAAGGGCTCATTCGAAAGAGGAGGGTTCAATCTTGCGCGCGCTGGTCAGAAGCCGCCGAGATTATTCAGATATTTGGTAACATAAGCGTTAGAAGTAGGCAAAAAATTGACGATGTGCATGCCGTGGAATCCAAGCATTTTTATGCCGTTGGATGAGTTTTCTTGAGAAATATCTCCAGCTACAAATTGAGCTACATTTTGTCTTGATTCTCTGCGAAATAAAGCCGAAAACTTGAAGCACGTTTCTGGCGTCAGAATTCATAATATCGATAATACAGAGGAAAAAATGTGACAAGTTTAGTCGCAGATTTAAGACCCGTCGGATGAAGACCAGGACGGATCTTAAATCCGTTTCTGAAGGCTGTAAATGGAAATTATTAATTAAAAAGTCACGCGCCTGTCCCGGGCCCTTAACGCGAACGATCCTTGTCGTTATGGCTTCACAAGAATTCGGAAAATCCAAATTCGGAAGTTTCACCTTTCCAGATCGGAAATTTCAACATTCGGCTCGAGTGAGTTCGTGTGCTCGTTTTATTAGGCTGGCCGTTAACGTTTTTCCGTGTACGGCCAATTCATTAGCCGCGGGAAGCAACGTTGATATTATAACAATTCGGAAAACAGTTACGGCGGTGTGCGCGCGGTGAAAACGTTTGGCTAAAAGCTCGTTACAGAGCTCGCTGTCTTTTTCTGGTCCGGTCGTTTACCCCCTTTTCGCCGGTAGTCGACGAAACGACGCTCGCCGCTCACTAAACGACTAATTAGTAATTGCAAGAGGGTGAATTTCTCTTTTTCTGCGGCCGGCGATACGGATGACCGTTTCTTTCTTATTTTACGACTTATACTGCAACGTGCTAGCAGACAGGCAATAAACAGCCGGAGGCTCTCTAACAATGTACGCTGGAACGCCTGAACGCGAATGGCCGGAGAATTAATTGCGATTTAAAGTACCACTAATCGGCGGCTGTGTGTGCCTTGCAAATTCATAATGAATCTCGTCGACGGTGGACGCATGAAAACTAGCGTTTCAGTCGTACAATGGAGCCCCCTGCTCGAGTATCCTAATATCCGAGCGTACTATTAGGTTGCTGGGTGCATAGCGTGCTTAAGTAATCATAGTTCACAGGCTTATTCTAATTATACTGCGGATTTTAATGAATAGGTCAAATACAAAACTGTGAAGACATTAAAAGAATGTAAGAATACAGTGTCTATTCGATACATGTCCAAAACACGGGTCTAGGGACATATATCGCCCGGAGTTGCTATTCTTTCATTCAGTGAAAGTGGAAATAGTTCTGGGACTTTTATCGGTTAGGAATTTGGGACGTAAATAGACTAGACACTGTATCGTTACACTGTTCCAGATTCATTGCAATAATTAATCGAAAAAGTTCATTTCTTATGCAATTTGTATTTCTTACAGTGAGGAAGATATTTGCATATTCGAAAAATAAGTTTGAACTTTCCATTAAATTTGGGACACATAATTTCGCAAAAATAGTTGTAAAAAATAAAAAAAAATCGAGTTATAAATCGAGTTTAACGATTGCGTTATTGTAAAAACATTCTCTTATCCGAACGGATAAGTTAAGATATAAGCTATAAGATATAATATATAAGATATAAGACCCCACAGTACACGTCTTGTTCGACAACAATTTTCGTCTTGTAAATTAGGTTGGAACATTTGAGAATTCGGTTCTCGGAATGCTCTCGAACATGAACACGGAGTTCTCAGTTTGACTTCGCAGCGGTAAAAGTAATGACGCGATCCACCTCGGAGTGGATGTCCCGAGTCACCTGCTGACTCGAAGGTTCTCCTTTATGGAGCAACTCAGCTAATCCACCTTGGTCGGAGTTTTTCTTTCTGCGAATCCATCGGACTCGTCGACAACTAGGGAACGAGTTCGTCAAACGACTTCAAAGAACAATCGCCGAACCCTCCAGATCGTTCAGCTTGTTTTCGTCGATCCACTCGTGTTCGATCGGGATGAAGTTTCGTCGAGCCGTACTTTGTTGTTTGCTACTTTAGGAACAACCTTCTGCTTAACCTTTTATCACTATAAAACAAGCTCATACTGTTAAATTAATCACCGGTGACAAATACAGCGATTTCTCTGTATAGGTCGCCAAAGCCAGGATGATAAACGTCGCGGAATTATCCCCACTAGCGCGGGGTACCGTGAGGCGACGCCGAGGAGTGTAAACATAACACTACGCGGGCACGTTTCCTGTACGATAGAAGACACTGGCAAGACCTGTGTTGTTGACATATTAATTTTTCTTCACTGAGACAAGATACACGTATTTACCTATTTTCAATACGGTAAAAATCCCCTAAGACTAGTAAAATTTCACGAAAATTTGGAGACCAAATGTTCACAGCATAAAAATAAGGAAACGTGAGATTAACTTTGGAACGATAACAGAGGAAAGATCTCCTAAGAAATAAAATAAGTGTTGCTTGCCTGAAAAATTTAAAATCGGACAGAAAAATTACATCAGAACGGCAGCTTTCCGAATCGAAATCATTTTTACAATTGTCTCGACTGTTTGACATACCAAAAGTTGTGTACGTGTAGTTAAGTGATTAAAATTTATGAATATAAACTCTCTCATTGTACACGTTTCAACGGTAAATTAAGGTTCGAATGAAATTAAACTTTAGGAAGCCTATTCTTCCGTTGTTGCTTTTTTCGTTTCTTTTGATTTTCACTCGTTTAGTTGATATATTATATGAAAGGCAGTATAGAATTTCAGGAAGAACGCTTTAACTAAATTTGCCAGACCGATTTTTAATTTTCCGAGCGAACGAGCCCCGTCTCTTAGGAAATCAAGTTTTATAATTAATTTAACGTGCAACTTGTAAGAGGGCTTTGTACGGTTTCGAAACGTCCGTTTTAACGATAAAAAAAGCGACGCAGCAGCAGTTTCATTAAAAACAACAGATTTCGAAGCTGTGCGCGAGATATTTTCGAGATTAATAACGTTATATCGTTCAGTTGACGAGCTCGCGTGCCTGTCGATTACAACAGTAATAGTAGTGTAATTAAAAGTAGTTTAATTGTGATAAACAGATATTAATCGGCAAGGAAATTCTCGGGATTAATGTGCGCAATCTTTGCGGGACATTCTGGTATCGTGCATACCGTTTACGACGACTCGAAATCGTATAAACTCCTCTTAATCATCCCCCACGAAGTAGTGGGGATGATTCCGCGACGTTTATCGTGCAGGCGTTACGACATATGTAGCAATAGGCTAGGTGAAATCCAAGCGGTTAGGTGTCACAGTGAAGTTTTCTTGATAACGTGTTTATTGAACTCGTACAATTATGTCTCGTCTATTTCTAACAAACGGCTCTTCTCTCAACTCTCTCGTTAAACTATGAAACTCTGATTCTTCAACTCTAACTCTTTTACTCTCGCTCTGTCTCTTCTCGCGACTGCGACCTACCTCAAATCGCTCGGCAGATCGTCGTCAATATACATAAACAAAATCTACATCACTCGCGATCGTTGCATTTTTCTTATTGCCTCTCTCACACACTCATGCTCTCTCTTTCATACTCATTCGCACACGCTCGCTCGGGCATGTCGTATCGACTTCAAAACGCTGTTTTTGCATCCCTACACATATATAGAGAAATCTCTGAAAAAAATCACAAAATCAGTTTCTTAAGAGTGCTAGACACTCAATGGGAGACGCTGTTCGTCTAAAAGTGATTTTCCATTGTCGGAGAAGTTTCTTCGTAGTGTCTTCTCCCACGATGGCGCGGTCGATCGGCGATCTTAAAAATCTAGAGCATGTCCGTGAGAAAGCTCCGTCTCTTTCGACCGGTAGAATGCAACGCGACTCGTTCCGTTGCCACCGATTCGTTTCTCGGGAATTATCGACAAGTCTCATTCCGAACGGAAGCGCAAATAATACCAGGCGACGTCGGATTGTTTCGAACGGTAGCCTAATGTTCTGCTGAATCGACGGTAATCACGACGCGGCTGGCTAGTTGCAGCGCTTCGCAGTCGAAACCGTATTAACACGATCGTTGCACGTCGTTCTACACGCGTGACCGCTGCGAGCTCGCATCTTGCCACGAAATTAATTTCATGCGCGTTTGCTCCTCGAACGCCGTAATTACACTTTTGATTTTTACGCGTACGCAGCGAATTCTATTGAACGAGCATTAAGTAAAGTAAACATTTCAAGAGATTAGAAAGTAGGAAGCGTTTTGTATCATTATCTTCCGCGCTGTTCTTATGAATGCGCGCGCCAGTTATCCGCGCCATCATTGTCAGAATGTTTAATTTATCGAACTCGTTACCGATTTCTTGTTATGAGGACGAGCTGCTGACGGTGTATCGCTTATCCGTTGGTATCATAACACTCGTAACAGTGAACGATATTCATTGGACAGTACTATAACAAAAATCATTATTACAGTTAAATCGGCATTCCGAGTATGCGGTTTATTTGTAATGTTCGCGCGGATGAGTCACAGATCAAACCGTATAGTTAGATTGCGGAATTTTACTGGTTTATATTTTTCATTATATGCATTTAGACTAAATACAAAAGGTATTCTAAGACTATAAGTATATTGTTATATAGTGATCGTCTTATTGAACGCGGTAAAAGAAGACTGATCTGCAAAAGTATTACTTATCGAGCTCTTTTGCATAAATATTTTAAAATATTTTCATAGAACTTTTATTTTGCAGATTCTAAATAATTCATCTCTTTCATTAATAGTATACTTTTATTCGACTGTCATCATTTAATAAACACTGTCAATGGCTTAACTTTTCCTTGGCAACCCTGACATTTTTTACCTTCCTACTCGTATAACTTTTGAACCAGTGAATTCCTTAGCTTAAAACTTCGATTTTTGGCATTTTCTCGTCGAGATGTACAGGATGATATAGTAAAAAGTTAAAAGTTTCTGGGTTCCCACGGTGAAGTATAACCGTGTAAATGGTGAAAAATTTCACGTTGATAATGTTATTAAAGGATGTACCGTTTCACTTTAGCAAGTCTGCAAAATCATTTTGCGTAAGATTTACTTCACTTCACAGTTTCACATTTTCTTCAGAAAATATTTTCCTCCCATGAAGGCCAATCGCTCAACTTTAAACACGCATAACTTTTGAACCAGTGAATTCCTCGCCTTAAAACTTCGATTTTTGACATTTTCCCGTCGAGATGTACAGGATGATATAGTAAAAAGTAAAAAATTTCTGGGTTGCCAAGATGAAGTTAACCGTGCAAATAGTTGACAAATTTCCAGAAAATTTCGTTTCGAAGACTTCGCGTTTAGGGTCGGTACACGGCCGTTCGGCGATTAAAATACTCTATCCAGGGCGTGCGAGAGGGTTGGCAAAGTGTCATCGGGAGCGAAAACGCAGCTGTAGCAGGTTAGTTCGAGTGGAGACACACGGTTAGGTCCTACCCGGCTATCTGCGAGGAAGCAGCTCGCGCTAGAGAGATTTATGGCAGCCACATAAGAAGTTCTATAGCGTTTACTTGCGCCGCGGAATCTTATCAAGATTCGAGATTTCCGTAAGTTCTTGTGCATCGGAGCAATAAACGTGTTTGCAACCGATGGAAGTACGTACTAATTGCTGGCACTTTACTGTGTGACGGAATCCATGGATCTTGCCGGGAAGAGGGCCACGACGGCAGATATTCTATCCTAATCAAGCATTAAGAATTTTCATAACGCCAGGTGTACAAAGAAACCGCTAACACCGATAAAAATAACTTCTCAAATGTTTCGAACGAGTGGCTGTATTGGTGTGAATGCGACACCGAAATGTTTCGCGTAGCTGGAATTTTATCGGATTTCTATTTATATAAATTAGGTGTGCGCAGAAGTTTTTGCCGGTTCAACACCGTTCGCGCGTAATCACTGGAAAACACAACGGTTATAATCGTCCGTTATTTTTAATAGCTACAATTTTTTGGAATATTAATGCGCAGGAAATTAGTTAGGTATCTCTGAATACTTTTACAAGGAAAAGTACTCTAATCATCGATTTGTAACTTTATGCACTTTATGTGTTCAATCGTTAAGTATATACAAACCCTAATGGCATTCGAAGAATGTAAGAGCGTTACTACATTATTTTCAAGCTATTACCAGTGTCGCCAGATGAGGGGAGGGGGCAAGCATCGAGGGGAACAAAGTTACCCCCTCTCTGCCGTTACCGACAGAGGCGGAACACGTCACGTGACTCGGTAGAAGGGAAACAAGTCTTGATCCGGCGACTCTGGTTATTACTGTCAACAAAAAAATATCTTCACTTAATCGCTATTTTTTAAAATTGGCCAAGAAAATTTTTCTTTTGCATAGAGATCTGCATAGAACCTTTTCAAACAAATTCTGTCTCTTTTTTAATGATATTAGCGACTCCACCTTAAGGAAATGTAGCTTAGGACGCTGACCTTCGTAGCATACTTCGAAGTTGTTGAAATCGATGAGACTCGAGTCTGCACAATTACCGCAACAATTAGATAGTGCGATAGGAAGAAGTGTTTTTTTTTCCGGCGGGTTACATTGTAACGCAATTTTCTGTCAATATTTAAGCAGACGAAAAGTTGCTTCCTCTCTGTTATTAGCGCTAATAGGCAACGCAGCGAGAAATGTAACCGCCGGTCGTCTTTTTGCATCTGTTTTTCAGGAACGTGGTAATTTGTTCGACGGTGATCCTGGTATTAAGAAAATGGGGATCAAATGAGTGATGAGGCTCCGGCAAGCTTTCCTCTCGCTCGGCCCGTGTCAAAAGCCAATTATAAGAGATTTATGACAGCATGGGATTAGAATGTTGGCACGCACTTGCAGCTTCGCGATAATTATTAAAACACCATCCTTCGATCGCTCGGTATCGTTGGATTCGCTCGTCCCGAGCACAGGTAGCCGTTACAACTTTCGAGCGTTTGGTGCGTGCAGAAATAAAAAGAGAAACAAAAGAACAAAACGTAAAGAGAAAAGAGCAAGTTAATTAATTGCACCATGCAATATCGGCTCGAGTCTCGCGTCTCCATAATTTCAAAGCAGCAGCTGGCCGTTCCTGAGAGCACAAAGTACCCCGGCAACTGCTTCCTCGGCAGATCGAAAACAAACTTTTCGAATTTAAGTTGCAAACGTTTATATTCTAACCGCGACGATGAAATTTCAATGTATTTATAGACGCCCGACGGCCGGATTGTTCAATAATGTGCGCGTTACATTGTAGATTCAGCTTAAAATCACGCGAAAGATCGGATAAAACGGCCATGGAAAATTTAGTTTACGTTGCATAATCAATATTTGGCCGACGCCTGTGTTCAGCCTGAACCGATCCCTTGAACACCGCTTGTATCCGCATCTCTGCTCTGTATGCGGAATTCCCTGCTGATCTTTTATGCGACATATCCGCTCTGCGCCGTAAGACGATTTACGTTCGTACGGATAAATTTGAAGAGTCCGTCGCGGATATTTCGTTGAGTAATCTTATCATCGAGTTTCTAGCGATCGCGGGCTCTACAACAGCCAACAACTTTGTTAGAAAGTGCACACTGTTCGATTACGTTACATTGGATCGCTAAAAAAACCCGACGGTATTGTTATACTATTCCCGACTTTCTACGACGATGAAAAGAGAAAATATATTTTCATCTAAATTCGGTTTCTCACAGTCGACTCAAAGAATTTTTATTTTACAAGTTCCACGATCCACCAGCAATGATTAGAAAAGACGAATAATTGCGCGAATTAGCAAATCGTTAAAATGTTGTGGCCGCTTGTATTCAGATTCCGTTTGAAAATTTTATTGCCCGGCGCGTGTACAATTCAATTTTTAATTGGCTCGAGTGGAACTGGACGGAAATATTCACGTTATGGCACCGCAGTAGGTTCACGGTAGTTGCATTCCGTCGCGTATCTAATAGTGTTCAGTGAAAGTTCCCCTTATGCATGGTCGGCCATGTTTACAAGAGCGCGCTCGCACACATGCCTGCTACTGTCGTTCCCTCATTTAACGATGCCTACACGCCGATACACTATTCCACGATTAACGCAAGGAATACAGCACGGCCGTTTGCTTTCGCTGCAGGTTTCGTCAGAGAGCCATTTCCCAAGCGGTAGCTCGCGTTTTGTCGCCGTTCGTTTAAGGACCCGGGATAGGCGCGTGACTTTTTAATCAATAATTTCCATTCACAGCCTTCAGACACACACTTAAGATCCGTCTTGGTCCTGATACGACGGGTCTTAAGTCTGCGACTAAACTTGTCACATTTTTTCCTCTGTATTATCGATATTATGAATTCTGACGTCAGAAACGTGCTTTAAGTTTTCGCCTTTATTTCGCAGAGAATCAAAACAAAATATAGCTCAATTTGTAGCTGGAGATATTTTCTGGCGCGCGCTGCTCTCGATTTCATCCAATGGCATAAAAATGCTTGGATTCCAGGGCATGCACATCGTCAATTTTTTGCCTACTTCTAACGCTTATGTTACCAAATATCTGCATAATCTCGGCAGCCCCTGACCAGCGAGCACTAGATTGAACCTTTCTCTTTCGAATGAGCCCTTTACCAGCGACAAAATATTTTTATATAAGGGCGAAAACTTGAGGCACGTAAAACCATTTTTTGACGATAATGTAGTCACTCTACCTTATCGAATTCGATGCAACCCACTTGTCCTTAATTTCGATTCGTGCACAGTTAAAAACACGGTCATCCGATATCACGTCTTTTGCAAAACTTCCATAGACAAGCTGAGCGTCCTAATTTAGAATTTTCGGAGAAACTGATTTTTTAACATCCAACCCCCAAGTACTGTACACCTCTCCTGAGAGCACGAATTCTAGTCATCTGCATTCCAATTTTGATTATTTTTGCATTTATGTAGCTTAAATATAAAACAGTTGTTGCCACGAGATTATTAAAATTTTTAGAGGGAGGAACAAATATTTGTTTAACTTCAGAACCTTGAAAGTGATGGACATTTTTATTTTGTATGAAAATCCGCAGTGATTATATTTGATTATTGCGGAATTTTCATTTTCCAATATTATTTATTATTCTTCAATTTCGTTTAGGACTGTGTATTATTAATACTAATGTATATAAAACAGGGACAATTGAGTCGAATATTTAATTTGCACATGTGTATCTACGTGATGACGTAAGATGATGTAAGTTTCTGTAGTATTTATTAGTTAGAACTACACACTTAAATTTCCATAAACGTCATAGGATGACAGAAAGCATCGAATTCAAGGCAACATGTTTATTACTTGCGTTCGATTATTATTCATCCACACTTGAAAACATTATTCCCTTTTCATTTCAGAAACGTCGAGTCATCCATTTTTGACGCAAATCATTTATTATACGGAATACCTGGTAGCGTTGTTTACAAAAAGTTTTTTTTAAATATGCAAGATAAGCATTCTAATCTAGAGGTTAGAAAAATTGAAATTTTTATCGTAATAATTAACGACGCTACAACTATTTGGAATTCGAACAACGTTAAAATTGTATTTTTTAAATTGATACGGTGTTGCAACTTGCTATAGCCAATGCCATGATTATCTGTCCTAGTTTGGAGCGAGAGACCGGTACATAATTTTGGAAACATCTTTGTCGTACCAACAACTTTTGATTCACAGTGTTCCAATAACGGTTAACCCTTAGCACTCGAATGGCGACTATAAGGCGACACTAAAAATTACTGTATCATTATTTAAAATATTCTTTACACTATTTTTGTTTGTATTTCATAAATTACTAAACATTTCGGTACTCTACAAGTAAATTCCACTGCTTAAGTATGTATAGCATTAAAAAATATATATAGAAGGGAAATATTCTAGGTCGGAAGAAATGTTTCGTTTTAGAGTTAAAATGGCTTCGAGTGCGAAGGGTTGAAATAATTTTTTCCGTTCTGATAACGCGAAACTATGAGCCTGGAAGAAAATATCCTAACGCTAATTGAAACAGTGGTGCGACACAGGAGGTTGCACACGAGCTTACGTAAATCCCGGGCGGATCCAATTGATTAATTTGAACGGTTAAATTTAAATTCAAATTTCGAGAGGCGAAATTCGAATTCAAACAGAGCTCCAGCGGCGGAGGGGGTAGTTGAGGGGTGGGGGGAGGGGGGGGGTCAAATTCAAATGCCAACTGTTTGTTAGTCCCCGACAATGTGATTGGTAACAAACGTGTAAGTCGAATCGATTTAACAGCATCGGTACCGAACGAAGCAATTAACGCGCGAATAATTTCAATAGTCCGAGTCATCAGCCCCGACCGGGCCACGTGCAAATGTCGGAGTCCTACGTGACACACGTACGTTACGTAATCATTTGCATGATATCGGCCCACGTACCGCAGCCATACGGAAACGATTCAACGTTATCATACGGCTTTATCTTAAACCCTTATCGATGGAATGTACTCGACGCTGCGGGGATGAAAATCATGTGCACGCTCGCCAACGAAAAACCCATAAAATCCAAACACAAATTGCGTTCGATTTTCAGTTAATTTCGTCCCGCTCTGTTTTCGGTCCCGGGAAAATTCGAATAATCGATACCGGAATAATCGAACGATGTTTATTGCGTCGAAGAGAGATTTTATTCGGATTTTTTCAAATCTGCCGTACAGTGCGTAAAAGAATTCCTACTATACACACGTTTATGCCTCAACCGTCAACTAGCTCGCAAGACCTAGATCCGATCGAGCTGAGACGAGACGACTGACTTTTGCAAAATTAACCTAACCAGTTTTTTTTTTTGCTAATTTTTCAATTTCGTTGGCCGAACGCACGCTAGGTATTCAGTGCTGCAAGAAACGAAACTGGGAGCAGGGCGTTCGAACGATTTGCTCTAATACTGTTAGAACCAACGAGCTCGCGGAAAATGAACTAGACGAGTGCAGGCGTTCTGCATGCAAAGCGTTCCCCGCGACGTACGATTAGATTCGGATTGGTCGCTCGGAGGAGAACGAAACGAATTCACGCGGACGTGTCCGTTGTTTAACCTTGTTTATGGAGTGTTCAAACGAGAAGATTCATCGCATCGCATCGAGCGGGAAAGGGAATCGCGGAACGAACGGGCGTAACTCTCCCCCTTGTTTCTTTGTGTTTGCACAGGCTGGAGTCGCGCGGCGGCTCCAGGTCACGGGGAACTCGAGAAAATCTGAGCAATGCAACCTTTCGAACGTTTGCTCTTTCTCTGCTTCTCGCCCGTTGACCTCCTCCATCTTTCTTGATCCGCGCCGCGCCGAGTTTCTCACGCCTACCCACGCACGCGAGAGAGTGATGAAGCAGTCACACTTGTTGCACATTTCCCTTACACAAGACGCCCGTACAATCACGATTCCAAGTATTTCGACTCGGTTGATGCAATTAACGAGCATAATAGCTACGTCGATCCGCGTTCACCGCGCCGACGTGTCGAATGAACAATACGCAACCCGAGATACGGCGATGGTGTGTAGCCACCGAGGCGAAAGAAACGCCGCCAATTATGAATCGAACGGAGGAACTATTTTCCGAGGGGCCTGGTGGAGCTGTTTGCTATTTTTACCATTTGTTCGCAGTTGTAGTGTAAACCACTGCGAAACTGCAGTTGATGACTATTTTAGATGGAATTTTCTGAGCAGGAGCTTCTGTACGCTCAATACAGTGAATTCTCGATTTATGTCAACAATACGGGCCTTCACAACGTCTTGTATCGTACAGGAGACATAGCCGAGCCCCGTTATGTTTACACTCCTCGGCGTCCCCTCACGGTAATGGGGATAATTCCGCGACGTTTATCATTCACACCTTGGCAACATGTTTGGAGAAGTCACTGTACTGGAGCTGTCGAATTATTTGCCGAGGGACTTAGTTGGAACTGTTTGCTGTTTTATATATTTTACAGTTAGTTGCGATCACTGGATAATTCATTGTTCAAATACTTTTTGGATCCACTGTAGCTACTGACTGGCGTTTGGGGAACGACCCCTCTGTAAGGGTTAACGAAAAGAAACTTGTCTTCACACAAAGCCAATAAAATAGCTTTCGTTTAATTTTGTGGAACATTTAACCAGTTAACTGTGTTCGACGTGTATACACGTCAATCCAGAATTTCTTATCGAATGAAAATACAATTCTTTCTCACTTTGCTTTAGTTTTTTTTTTTTTGGTAAAATGTGTAATAACATCATTTGGCCTGCATTCGACGTGTACATTCGTCATTGCTTGATTTTAATTCCGCGCCCCGTAAGGGATTATAAAATTAAACTCCGCAGTTAACCCTTTCCACTCGAAGTTATTTTAACTGCAAAGCGAAACATTTCTTCCGACCTAGAATATTTCCCTTCTATATATATTTTTTCGTGTTATACATACGAAAATGGTGTAATTTACTCGTACAGTACTGAAGTGTTTACTAACTTGTTAAATACAAACAACTTCAATAATGTAAAAAATATTTTGAATAATGATACAGCAATTTTTAGTAGCGCCTTACAGTCGCTATTCGAGTGCTAAGGGTTAACTGGTTCAGAATGGAACGTTATAAATTTCATAAGAATTAAATGACCGAGGGGGATAATTTGGAGGTTAAGTTGAGACGAACGTAGAGCATTGTAAACCCCAGTAACAAGAGGTTGACTCAGAATCCTATTATATCTTCGACCGGCAATCGCTTTTTCGCCTGACTGCGTAATCTCTCCTCGATGTCGATCAACAATGGCGGCCACATTGCGCGGACTCATTAGACCTAGAAACGTTATCAAGGGTCAGACGACGCGAATGTATATACAGCAATTACTGCTCCCGATTTAGATGTATGTAGTTGAATTAGAATGGTATCTGTACGGCGTAGAACGGCGTACAAGCGTTTCCAATTTATTCAGCCACATATCGAATACTTCGAGTATGCACACGCGCCTATGGAATTTAAAATTCCGTATAATAAATGTATTAGGGTCGCGGATCAACTTATCCGCGATTCACGTAACAGAAATAGTTTAGAATGTTAACGGAATTCGAACAATTAGGCCGTTTGAAATTCTGGAAGGTCGTTCATTAACACTGGGTTTACGGGACGCGTCAAAATGGCGGGTTCTAAAATTCTTAATTCGCAATTATCGAAATTGCAAAGATGCACGAATGAGAAATTATTGAACAAATTTATTTCTGTGGGTATATATTGTAAAAGAAATTGTAAAGATGCACGAATGAGAAATTACTGAACAAATTTATTTCTTTGGGTATATATTGTGAAAGAAATGGCTAAAAATTTGGAGAGATACATTTTCGTTATTTTTATGAAGTAGTGTGGAAAAGGCATATTCCGTGCCCAGTGAAACGAATGCGAATTCTGTTAAACTTATCCACCTATCCTGACGAAACAATTAGCAATGTTTCCGCGAAACATTAGGACACGTTTGCCCAAGGGACGCGACTTACGAAAGCTTCGTAATCAGAATCGTAAGCGCGTTACGTTCCAGAATTGAATAATACCGAGTATTCGCGCAAGAATGCGCACTGTAATTTCGCTTGTCGCGTCGTTTTAATTAACAAACGCTCGGCGAGTGTAAAAGTTTTGTTGGAATTTATGTGATTACGTGCTTGTTCCAGTGAAAATCATATTCCTGGTGCGACAACGCACTAACGATCAATTTCGAAATAATTATGAGCCTCTATCCTTGCGTTTTCTATATTTATAATTAAGGATTTTCAAAGTGCGCTGAATGCAAAACTGTAATGAGACTAAATACAACGGAGTTTTATTTTTATTGTGCTGACATCATTATCCTAGGAAACCAAGCTCTCATTTAATTACAGTACTGCATTCTTCCTTTTTATTTTAATAATGCATACTTACATTTATATATTATATATAATGTGCGTAAATATTAAGTTAAAGAAACAGATTCATGCATGATACGCTGTTTCCAGATAAGAATATCAAAGCGAAGACTTATTGGTTTACATGATAGAAAACATGGCTGAACTTTACCTTAGGGAACCAAAAATTTTCGACTTTTTAAAAATATAATCCCATAGATTTGCACGAGAAAATGCCAGAAATCCAAATTTTAACTTTGGAAATTTACAAGTTTAAAAGGTATGCGTGTTTTAAGATTTCATGCGTTTTTGACAGGTAAGGGCGCCGCCATATTGGTACACCACCGCGCAATAACACACGGATATTGTTAATTTCTTGCGCGGAAGAAACACCTGCAAAGTTATTTCACTGAGACTTGAATAAATCAATTTCGTCGAATGTATCGGAGATGACGACAGAGAATTGAGTAGAGTAAGGAATTGTTCGTTCTTGTTGATTGCAACTTCTACAGGTAATATTGTTTGGCTAAAACGTCGATTTTATTTCTTGAATTTCTGAGATCTCCGAGGATAGCGGCGTGACGCGTCGCGAAATGGGTTTTTGAAGACCAGCAGAGTACCCATTGTTTTATTTCCGTCAGTCTTGCGAAGCGGGATTTCTGGACAGCTGCGGGCTCTATGCGCCGGGAACAAACGTGATCCTTTTTCTAATTTTTGTAATAAAACTTGGTTCCGAGAATTCCGCAATTATATACACGTACGGCTAAACAAGATAGCTTTCCTTTCTGCTTTTACTTGCAATCCGAGGATGACGCTGTTAGACTACCAACGAGCTCGGAGACATATTAATTTCACCGAAAATTTGTACGTAACTGCTATCAGCATCATTCGTCAATTTTTCAAATTAATTAAAACATTCATCACTGCGGAAGTTAATTTATATTGGCACTTTTATCGTGAAACTTGAAGACTGACACTTTAAGTGAAATTATCATGAGTAATTAAATTAAATTATATTAAATTGTATTTTGTAAATTTATTAAAGTTCTTGCTATATGCACACAAAGTGCAGACAAAGTGTAATGTCATGTATTTATAATAGAATTTTTTAATAAAAGTTTTATTAGCATGTCGGTTTTATTAAGCTTGTTCAAAAAATGGACTGTAGAACTCTAACTCTTTTTGCCGCGCGAATATAATATCTAATTAATATACTTATACATTGTAAAAATAATGGAACAGGTATGATTACAAGTAAAAATGATTAAAAATGTGTTGATATGCATTTATTTCTTGAAATAGTGACGTTTAAAAATATTCATCATGTTGTGAGAATTGTATGTAATCTCAAATATTTTTTTTTTAATCTCGCGCTATGCGTTTTGCGCATGAACGCTCACGGTATTTGCACACATGACGCTTGTGGATCTGATTAACACGAGTGGCAATCGATACATAATGTCGCATGTGTTTCGCTTGTATGGCTTGTATGTTTA
Source organism: Halictus ligatus (assembly GCA_028454255.1). Taxonomy (NCBI): domain Eukaryota; kingdom Metazoa; phylum Arthropoda; class Insecta; order Hymenoptera; family Halictidae; genus Halictus; species Halictus ligatus. The sequence continues at coordinate 5,954,110 of CM052134.1, forward strand.
TTTACTCTAGCAGTATTTGCTCTATAAGCATAGAGTCTGTATCAATTTGCTCAATAATTAATACCTTCGCTACGTTCAGAAATAACCGAATTCCATTTATCTAAGTATGTAAGATCGGTGTCGAGTTGGTCAATAACATTCCAGTTAATATTGCATGTAAAATCTCAACCACGACTCGAGTGAAACAATTAATAACTATAAATAAAAGCTGGTGTACAATGGATTACGTGACAAATAATGTTGCTATACTGTTGCTAAACGTATATTTGCATCTTAATACGCCATAACATGTTCTACAGAAATAACAGGAATTCACTGTAGCTATATTTTTAAATACAGATTTATTATTTTAATGTAAACTCGACAATTTATGAAAGTGGCTCAAATCATTTTATCTGTAATCATATTTTCATGTAATAGAACGACTGACCAATTCGCCATACGTTACAGTTTCAAATACCATAAATAAGAACAATTTATTTTGCGTCTCTCACGGGCGGTATAGTCGCGTTCATAATTTAGAAATACTATAATTCCTGTCAAGTAAAAAAATAACAGTTTAGTTCTCCACATGAGGAGGACCTGCTTTCTATGCCTGAGCTTAGAGCAGTGACGGGCACAGTAGGGGCCCCTCAAACGCCTGCTTCCCCCACCACCGTCTCGCTTCTTCCCCACGCGTCCTATCTCCATGGTCACGGGGCTTACCGGGAGGGGATAGTGGGCGCTATGGTGGGGATGGTCTTGTCTCAATTGAGACAAAAATGCCCTGGCTTAGAGCATAAAGCTCCATTATAGTGACTCTCTTCCATTCTTCCAAGTAAAATGCCCTCCTAAATCCCACACCTTCGAATAGCTATGATTTTATTTTAATAATAGAAATAACGCTCAACGGAATATGATGACACGTGAATTTTCATAAAATGTTGAAACCGAGGTACTTTCTCTCAGAGCACGTTCTAACTATTCTCACAAACAAAGTTATCGTCTAATAAATAATTATTATTTACTACAGGAAAGATAACATACTTGTCTACTGAATTATTGACATTGTCCACTTAGGTTTACTTTTTCTGGATACTAATTATTGGTATTTCTATCAGCTTGTTGCATCGATTAAAACGCTCCATTGTATTTACATACTGAATTAGGATGATTCATATGCAACAACCCAGTATCTTCATACGTCATTAAAATTTCACGTAGAAAGTGAATTTTCAGAACGAATCGAGAGTAAGAAGCACACTGGACCACCATCATCGACCTACTTATGTAAACTGCAACATTTTCAAGCTAGATGAATGAAGGACATCTTCTTTTTCCGTTTAAGTGGCAATTGAATCTTTCCTGTTCGTCAGTGACTAGTTTCATAGCCCCATAAACTTTTCATACAAACCAAATGACATGGAATATGTTTAGCCCCCATTCGAAGTGTTTGAACGTTGATAATGTTAGAAAAGGATATACCGTTTTACTTCAGCAAGTCTGCAAAATCATTTTGCGTAAGATTTGCTTAAAAGAAATTCTTAAAGTCGACAATTTCACATTTTCTTCAGAAAATATTTACTTCGCATGAAGGCCAATCGTTTAACTTCAAACACGCAAAAAATTCAATTTTTAGCATTTCCTTGTCGAGATGTGCAGAACTATGTACAATAGTAAAAAGTTAAAAATTTCTGGGTTGGCAAGGTGAAGTTTAGCCCGCAGTATATTAAGTGTATTTTTAGCGAATAATGAGTGTATCGGTGTGTATTTTTGGTTAAATAGGACGGAGAATTTGCGAACGAAAACGGTTTATTTTATATAATTTTTCTTCAACGGGATAAACAGAATAATAGAATCGCTCTTATCAGTTTACCCTGGTGGTGGTATAAATCCTCGACAAACTTCTAACCTCTCTTCGTTGATAAGCGATGGATTTTTGTCTCAGTTAGAACGTGAATTGCTGAAAGAGGTATTATAGACTGAGAATAATAAACGAGACAGTCCGTTCAAGGGGGAAAAAATGAAACCGCAAAACCAGAAGCGGCAGACAGTATAAAAGTGACACGATATCGTGACACGATGATTCAACAAAGTGACGCCCTCGTGGTTATAGAACACGGCCCACAGCGGTTATTTTCAGGAATTCGTTTCAAAACCATCAACCGTCATGTGCATCTGTTACACGGATCCATACACGTTCATGTTATTTGACCCAATTTTGTAGGTATCGATCACCGCGCGTTCGCAGTGATTATATAAAGAATCGCAATCGTTACGATCAATGCAAAGGATAAATTTAACAGCGTACGAATCGGCGTCATAGTTACTCACTTCGATTCCTAAAGTGACGCCAAGCGTACTCGCGCATGCACAAAATTATTAATGATTCGTATTTTGATCCTATACAATGAAAAAGTTATAAGTAATCCTAACTATTGGAAAGTGTAAAACGTTATGTTTCAAAATCGAATTTAATTGATGCGAGCTTTGTTACGTATTTCTACCATATAATTAAAAGTTACAATTATCTTCCAGTTTATTTTTTAGGGAGTAATATGAATTTTATATAAATTTTACATGAATTTTTTCATACAAGGTAGTCTGGTTCAGTCTAACTATGTAAATTTTTGCTTGACTTATGATAATACAAAGTAGAAATATCATTTACGTGAATACGTAATTATGTGAACGGTATCAAAAGACCAATCACTGGTAAGGACATATATTTCCTTCAAAATCGTTGAAATCACTTTAATAAGGTCACCTTTTCCTGATCCTTTTCTAGGTAATTGATATATTGCTTACATAGAACTATTTATTTTTCATTTTATTCATATTATATGATAATGTGACCTTGAACTGATCTTGATCTACAAAAATTAAAGTTGTACTTATTAACGATATTTTAAAGTAACATCGTGAAAAGTTAAACACTACGAAAATTACATATCTCCCATTGGCTCGTCTTGATTGAAGTACCAACGATTTTTTTAATACTAATTAGCAGCAGCATCATAGATCTGCCATCCTGTATAACATTTTTCTTGGACAGAAAAGCTTATTATTTTGTTAGGCGATGGAATACAAATTTTATTAGCCAATAATAATATAAAATGAATACTGTGCGTGTTTGTATAACATAACCTCAGTATTCTAATATTATTAATTGTGTAATAATATAAAATGAGTACTATCTAAACAGACTATGACTTGGTATGAATTTATGTTACATGTGGATTGGTACAATATATAAAAGCACGTGTATTAATCACTATTAACTTGGTTTTTTATATCGTCTTCAGAAGGAGTTGCGTTGTTTAACGAAAAAAATAGTTGCTTCATTGAAATCTATATGAGCGAACATTATTCGTTAACATTGCACAAATAGAATTCATTGTGAAAGGTGTCCCTGATGTCAGCTTTTGTCTGAGGATTACCAAAAGGCTCAAGGATGGCTTTAGCGTGTACGAATTGCAGCTGTCCAGAAAAATTCCACTTCGCTGGGTTTAAAGCATTGAAACAATTAAGAACCTGCAGGTCTTCAGAGCGCTATTTCTCAACGTGACACAAACAATAAAATGATTAACACGTTGACTGCCGAACCGGCGACCACAAAAATCGCGCGCAACCGAACTAACTTATCTAATGGAACAAAAACTTAAGAGCGCGCATTCGTCATTTTTTTTTTTTGTGAAAGTAAAAATGCAGAAGCTACTCGGACATCGTTTAAATGTATATTTAATTTATTTTTACTCTACATTTAAATTTATTAGAATATTTTTACTGCATTCGATGGATTCATTTTTTAGTACATCTTCTTTCAACCGTTTTTCTTTTTTCCGTCAATTGAATTTTTAAATCGAGACGAATCAACGCAGTCATCAATGCAGTCATTGAACGCGTACTGTGAATAGAAGGAGTCCTCATATCGGGATGTGTAATGGGTTAACGTATAGTATCAATACGTGGTGTAGAATTCTTAATGCGTATCTTATCGGTTTGCACATTTTGCTCGATAACACATAAAACGATAAACGATATCGGCGTTCCCAGGAATTTACACTGCCCTCCCCTTTGTGAGATAATGTTCCGCGGCAATTACGATGCAATTTAAAATGCTATCAGCAGCATAATGCATCGTTACGTTCCGATCGTAACAAGATATTTAACAGAAGCACAACACACCGATCAAAAATAATTCGCATGTTTCGTGTAACTTGTACATACTTTATCCCCCTTTTAGACAGCTCTTTCCAGTACCGTTTAGGTAATTGTCATTGTCGCTAACGCGTTGGTTAACACATTCGCTATTGTCGTTCGGTTCCGTTTCAATTGTCCATAACTGTAATATTCTATTACATCGAGTACAACGTATTTTTAATAAATATTGTCTGCAACAAAGAGCAGTCGATGCTCATCTGAATACATATCAAGCCGTGCGTCATAATATTAAATAACAACGAGCATAGAATTAATTCGACTTGTTTTATGCAAAATACGGGATCGTGGATGTCACGAACATGTCACGCAATTAATGAGCTTGTTAAATTGAATCAATTGGACATGCAATTAAAACAGAATTCTTATCTACAATAATGCGTACGAATTGATGATATTAAATTAATTTACATGCTTTTATTGCCAAATAATGTGGCAGATAATGCACGTGTTAAATCGAAGTCATACTGTGAATCCTTGCTTTTATTAATTAAATAAGTGAACATTCATTGTCCAACTATGCCCAGTAAACAATGAAATAATGTACGAAATTTATGTTTAGTATCGTAAATAATTATCCGAGGGCGTAAAGTATTTGACAAAATACAGACTTTTCATAAAAATCTAACATGTGTTTTAAGTGTACCTTACGTATTAATGTACAATTCAGTGTTTATTACCACACATACAAATTTCACCAAAATTCAATCGAAATCTGTTCCAATTTGTTTCGTGCAATTTTTAAAACACGCAGAACGCACTTGCGGTTAAAGTACCGACAAGTGTCGACCACAGTTAATAATTATCATTCACACAAAGCTGACCGTTTATACCACTTGCTACAACTGGTACATCGCATCCACTCGGCTAATAAAATCAAATCAAGTCCAAATAATTAAAAGCGCAATCTAATTCTCTAATTATATGTTGGACAATGTAATTATCTATTAAATTTCGTGGAACGCCGTTCATTTATAATATAGAAACATATTTGACATTTATTCTCAATATACATACTTCTACACCGTAAGAAAAATTGCAGAAAATATCTAACATGCTACTCGAACAAACGAATTTTCCTGAAATTTTTCGAAAAACTCAATTGAAGAAATTCACCCGAAATTTCGGGTACACAAGCCTCGGGTTGCGTCGAGTAAATGATCGGGTCGGGTCTGACCCACAAATATCCTCAGGACCTGACGTTTAATTCGGAACATAATTTCTGAATTTGAAAGCATTTTATTTTCGTACCGCTGGTTCGTTGTACCGATACCGGGCTATTTAGGGGCGGCACGGCAACCCTCTTACAATTAGATTGCCGCAGTCCCTGTCGTCGAAACTCTGAAAAATCTGTGGTCGTTGTCCTTGGGGGGAGAGCGTTAATGCGATAATTAAAAGGCCTGGGCGCGTGCTATCTAATCTGGCACAAAGTTTCGTGAATAAAATCCAAACAAGATACCTGGCCTGTATTCGCGATCTCTGACTCACCCCGAGCCTGTTATCGCTTCTGTGTACTTAATATTAACGCATCTCGTTAAGAAGGAAACCAGTCTGATACCTGTTTTCAGGAACGGCCCACTTATTCAGCGAATATGCAGTAGGGAAAGGTGCAAGAGAGAGAGAGAGAGAGAGAGAGAGAGAGGAAGAGGGAAAGAGATAGGGAGGAAGGGGAAGGGTGTGATGAATCGCTTTCAGATTAGCAAGTCTCATTCGACAGGTCATTTTTCATAGGGCTCCTGGCCACACACTCGTTTCCACCGGGGAGCACGCTGACGCGTTTTTGCAGGCAGCACGCGCGCGTTTCTGCACCTGTGAATATCACGGACAGAGGCCCGTCGATACACACGTGTATTTAATCAGCGCGATATTTCAACTGGTTGATGTATGGCAGGACGCGGTGTTCTGGTATTGTACGTGAAACGTGCCTCGCATGCCCACACCCCGATTCGTTTAAACGGAATATGAAACGACCGGTGTATGTTCTTTGGCAGGGTGTCGTTTAATACTCGCGACGACCGACGACGGTGACGACTGCGATGTGTGATTACCGGTGACTATAATCCGCCCGCAACGAGCGTTACGGGGTTACTCACACCGAGACTGGGAAAAAAATCTATTTTAGGATAAGGGACCCAGTTACTGTGCCTGTATTAATTATACTTGTTTTTAAAGTATAATGAATGTTATAAAAAGAAATACCTAACATAAATATTAACTGATTCTACGGAAAAATTTAATATCTCTTTCTTAACACGTTGAATGCCACGTCACCCATATGTGGGCGACGGAATTATTTGTCCAGATTTTAAAATGAATTTTTACGTTGATATATTCATTGTACCAAATTTGATTAGGAGCTGTAACATGCAAGAAAGTTGGAGGATTACTTAGTATCATAAATTTGATTTTTTTCAATTTTTATTTCATTAAATAACTTTCTTTGATTTTATGGAATTTTTGGGGTTTCTAGTTTGAATATCAAAGTGTTAATATTTATTCATTTTTATTTAATGTAATTGGGTCCCTTAACCTATATACATTCGAGATTACGAACTTTTATGGGGAAATTCGAAACAGAAAAGATTTGCCAGTCATTTCCGCGCGACGTTTTTCCACAGTTTTCATCTGAAAGTAAAAAACCAAAAATGTAATACCTTGTTACATACGTCTAGATTAATGGTTTAATATTATTTGTATTATTATTTATTTCCGAATGGAAAAAATTATTGAATTAATACTATCGTTTGGTGTGCAGTATTAATAGAGCAGGCTCGACAGATTTTATTTTCGAGTGACAATATTCCTAAAGTGGACTGATATTTGTGGATTTTTAGTTATCATTATAGCAATGTTAACAATATTGAATTTTTAAATCGTACATACGTTTCATAAAATCCGTACGATACAAGCTGCAATAGAAAGTCTAAAAATAGCATCTAATGGCATACATGTATAGCAACAGGATGAGAATAATAATGTTCTAATATGGTAAGCGAAAATAGGTTAATAAGTAATGTAAAGTAGATAGGATAGCAGGGATGAACACGAGTTACGTGAACAAGGCTTAAAAAAGGCAGAGAAAGAGCGAATGAGATGGATGGATGGATTAAGGTAGCTTTGCAAAGTTGAGATGAGTATAAATCAAGTCCAAATTTCTTATCTGTGCGGCTAAAGTACAGAATTACTACTGCAAACGGCAGTAAAAGTTAATTTGCTCTTAAATTGTTTTCGGTGTACTACAAGTATATTATTACAGCGACTGAAAATTCTACTTTACCGACTTACGAGTCTACTTCACTTAACTCAATTTTATTCTATTTACTTAATTTCATCCTACTTACTACTCTAATCTACTTATTTCATTCCTACCTACTATTCTGCTCTACTCAATTTTTTTTACTCTACTTTACTAAATTTAATTTTAGTAAACTTAATCCTAGTTACTAATGTACTTCACTAAACTTAAATGAATTTAATTCTACCTACTACCCTATTTAGATTGATTTAAGTACACTTATCTCAATTCTTCTTCTTATTCCACTTCAATGAATTTAAGCACACTTATTTTAATTCTATTTATTACTTCACTTCAATGAATTTAAGCACACTTATTTTAATTCTACTTATTACTCTACTTCAATGAATTTAAGTACACTTATTTTAATTCTACTTATTACTCTACTTCAATGAATGTAAGTACACTTATTTTAATTCTACTTATTACTCTACTTCAATGAATTTAAGTACACTTATTTTAATTCTACTTATTATGCCACTCCAATTATTTTAAGTACACTTATTTTAATGCTACTTAGTATTATACCGAAATTAAGTTAAGTAACCTTAATTCTACCTACCACTCTACTTTGCTTAAATTAATTTAAGTACAGTTATCTCAATTGTACTTATTAGTCTACTTCAATTCATTTGAGTAAACTTAACCAAATTCTGCTGAACTCAACTCCGCTTCGGTGTAAAAATAGCTGTAAAAATGGAGGTTTGCGTAAACTTTCACAATCCACTAATCACGAAGGTTCTGTTTCGTTACTGACTCAGCTCATCGCGTGCCTGTCATCCGACAAGCAGAATAGACTAGACACATGGATAATAAATCAGATAGAATATTAGCTGTAGGAACTGTTGGGACAGCTTTCGTGATATAAAATTAATGTTGAACATACCCATCCTTAAATTGCTAATGCAGCACGGATATTTTCTCATTTTTACTGTATTATTGACGAACTTTGACCAATGAATTGTTAAACATGCTCCCAATGAAATGAGATCAAGCATAACGATATTACAAAATTTTTTCCATCATATCTACAATTAGACGATTTACAGTTAACAACTCGGATCATTGAAATTATAGTTCATAACTCCTCGAATCCGGTTCCGTCTTTAGCATTAACTGTTATATCACATTACTGCTCCCGTTGAATCATAAAATTACAGATTGCAATTTTCCCGGTAGTAATTCAGCATGTATGACCCTATATAAGGTGAATTCTTGTCGACTAGTTGTCCCATTCACTATGACAATAATGACGTATAAATATTCAATATTATGGTATTTTAGCAGTCGGCTTATTAGTGGACAACCGGTGAGCGCAGATTAAGACGATTAAACGACCACAAATGTTCTGAATTAAACTTCTTGATAAATATAACTGAACTCGCATATATTATAATAAAGGTTCCTGGAGATATACATTGATTAGCATGAAAGCTTCAATTGCCTATTACAGCAACAGATATTTCTTCATTGTTCACTTATTTAGCTTGGCAATTTCATACGAGCCCGAACGTAATTGTTCTCGTAAATTCGTTATAAAGGAATCATTTTATATTCGAGGTCTGAATTATTCGCTTGTTTCAGCGAACGTTGCTTATTATGAAACAATTGCGTTTTAATTTGCTCGATAATGGGACAATTTCCTTTGTTTCACAACTTTTTAAATCATCTTCACGCAGCAGGATTAGGCACATTTTATTCGAAATGAGACAAGAAACAATCGTTTGAGATAACGAGTTATTCCGAATACTTTGTTAACTTTATTTCACGAATAACATAAGGAAATGAATTATTTTTTGAATACGCATGTGTACACGGTGCTTATTTATTCCAGGATACCTGATTTGTAAAGAAATTCGCAGAATTTTCTGAACGAACAAATATAATTGAATTATTGCATTTACGAAGTACGTTTTCAAGGTCCACTCAAGGGTCATATACCGGTGAAAATAGCGATTGTTTTTGTGCTCTAACCTAATACGTATCTAGCAATCTTTTACTCTCCGCCGTGTCGCGAATATTAAGTTTCGAACGTCAATCAAAGCAGCTCGATCGATCGCATCGGTTATGCGACAGAAATGGATTACAGACGAGTGGCGTCGTCGCCGAGGTTTCACACCATTCAGACTCGAGGGGATTTGCAGAGCGCGGCCGTTTACATTTTTCAAACGTTAATGGAAGTCGAAAGTTGCATTCCAGCCACCCCGAATATTTCGGTCGGGTGCACGTGCTATTGTCAGAACTTGTACCAATTCGAATGCATCGAATCTTTCGATGGAATATTAATGATTGGTTTTCCATTATTCTTATTTTATCGGGCCAATGCACAGTCAGATAACGCGCTTTTCGCGCGATAGAAGAAACGATCGTTCGATGAAAGTGAAATACGTTTTTTTTTCCTTTTTTTCCATTGAATTTTGATTTGTAGGCGTTATTAGAGCGCATCAACTACAATTCCACATTCGATTCAGAATGCAATTTCAATTCCAGCATGTAAATTCGCATTGTTCTGTCTGCGTAATAAAAATTTGTACTAGCATAGTCATTATTAAACGTGTTGTATTTGTTGGCTGTGGTACGTAAATATCGTGAACAGATGAACCGCAGTTTGCTTGTATTGTTGTTAAGTAATTATTGTGTACAAATTCATGGAATCATTTGATTACGGTACAGTAATTGTAACCAGTCTATATGTAGAGTTATTAAGCCGCGTGCCGCTTTACACTCGAAGCGTATAAATATCTGGAAATTGTTGTAATTCTACTTTATTGGACATAATTACCGTGGGGGTACTAATTACTTATATTAGTTGTACTTATTTTTAAAGATAAAGAAAAACAAGAAAAAATGTAGTATCTCTTTTTCAATATTAATTATGCTTTAAAAATAATCAATATAGGCACAGTAATTGATACCCCCGCAGTAATTGGGACCCCCAGAATAATTTATGGTGACATGCGTGTGAAAAAGTAACTAAAGTATGTAGTGCACAAAAAAAAGAGATATGGAATACTTGTGTAGTAGGCGAACGTTTAAAATAATTAATTCCTTGATCGGAGTAACTATTCACTGCCATCGATGTGCACCTATCGACATCGATCTATCGATTTATTTACTCTTTTATAAGCTTGTGTTTCTCGGCTATCCGATCGTCAGCTCGACCTAATTTATAGCTTTATAGTCACTGTACACAGTTGATATATCGCATCATAATTTTACGATACTAAGCACAATTACTCTTCGACTTGACTACGACATACACGTTCGGTTAGGTTTAATAACAGGTTTACAGTGCACTTCGCCCTTAACGCATTGTGCTTCATGTTTTATGACTATTAGTAAGTCACAATATAAAATACGGCCAGCCAAACGATTATTATTGTAACAATGATATCAAGAGAGATATATTTCCATTTTACTGGAATTTTTGTGAGCTACCCTATTATACTGAACTGGATTTTTAAAGACAGCGTTCTTATTCGATTTAATTTATTTGCCAGAATATACGTTTGATTTAAACTACAACTGAACTGTGGATTTTATGCATTTATGATAAAATTGGAAGGTTGAAATTCGAAACAATAGTAAGATTAAACGAGTCGGAGAGTAACCGTACATCACTTTTGACCTACTAAAATAATCGAAAAACAGACATTTTTTCAATACTTTGTGCCAATACCTCATTCACCCCATCTCACATTTAATTGATATAATGATGAAGTTACAACTGTTTAATTACAAAAGCCATGGATTAATTTGTATTGTATTGATTGGTGGTAAACTTTAAATACTTCTTTTTACCAGTTATACTGAAAATAGCTGAATACATGTTGATTGATTGCCTCAGTGGGAGGAGATCAGTATCATAAAATATAATACATGCTTAAACTGGCCATTTAAGAAAGACCTTGAGTGACCTCGAAACGCGACTATATTGGGATCGGTGAATCTGTCGCGAAACAGGTTACAATCCAAGCTAAATGAAACCATTCAGTACCATCTAAAAAAAGAAAAAAAAGAATAACAAAGATCACCTGGAGATCTCGAAAGCAACTCCGCTTTAATAAATCAGATGACCGTCTCGTAAAACGTCTCGCTCGAATCGGAACAAGTTTGAACTGAAACACTGTTTCATATAATGTTGATTTAGGGGACAACCGCGTGATTAAGGGCCCGGGATAGTCACGTGACTTTTTAATTAATAATTTCCATTCACAGCCTTCAGACACAGGCTTAAGATCCGTCTTGGTCTTGATCCGACGGGTCTTAAGTCTGCGACTAAACTTGTCACATTTTCTGCTCTGTATTATCGATATTACGAATTCTGACGCCAGAAACGTGCTTCAAGTTTTCGGCTTTATTTCGCAGAGAATCGAGACAAAATATAGCTCAATTTGCAGCTGGAGATATTTTCTAGCGCGCGCTGCTCTCGATTTCATCCAGAGAACTCATCCAATGGCTTAAAAATGCTTGGATTCCACGGCATGCGCATCGTCAATTTTTGGCCTACTTCTAACAATTATATTACCAAATATCTGCATAATCTCGTCAGCTCATGATGATCACGCGCTAGATTGGACCTTCTTCTTTCGACTGAGCCCTTTACCAGCGACAAAATACTCTTATATAAGGACGGAAAGTCGAGGCACGTAAAACCATTTTTTGACGGTAATGTAGTCACTCTACCTTACCGCGAATCTACGAAAACCGGGCGCTTAAATAGAAACGAGACGTCCAGCGTACGAGAAATGAGAACAATCTCGGTTCCGTGAAACGTGGCTACCTTTTCGAATCCAGTTTCAGCGGGGGCTAGTTTTGACATTTATCCGATGTTCGATCGGCTCGCGTCGGACGGGGCGTCTCCGCGGGAGGTCAATTTCCAAGGCAAAGAGCCAATCGGTTTCGTGCGTGAAGGTGGCTTTTAGAAGAGGGGGAAAAAAATGAGGAGGAAAAAAAAAGATGTAGCGCACACGTGGACGTTCCTTTATAGAGACAAAGTACACAGCGCGCCGTGTACTTAAGAGCAGTTCTGCGATACAGATGGACGTCGCTCTACGAGATGGAAAAGAAATCTACGGTAACTCTCGGCGTGCCTCGAAGAATCTTCGAGTTCGCGGACGGATGAATTTAAAGCAGATCCTCTACGCGTATGGGAAGACTAGTACCGCCCGGCTAAAAGGACGTAAAAGAGGGAGGACAGGCTATGGAAAACCTGGGGGTTGGGGTGGGGGGAAAAGAAAGCACACGCCTCGCGCCGGAAGGCTAGGGTGTCGATTACGAGGGATACGACTTTACGGGGCTCCATGTTCCAGCGTTCTTTTATTGCGCAACGCTGTCTATCTCTTTTATGTATCTCTCATCTACGGTCATCGATTCCTTCCGGCGGGAATGCCATTTATTCGCGCAATAACTTCCGGCTTTGCTCGCGACACCCGTGTCACCTTTGTTCACGGTTTTTTGCAGGCGAAATGATTGTTGTGTTTTTGCGTGAGCAACGGGGCCAAAGACACTTGTCACACACTCACTTTACTCCGGGACAATGCTACAAAACACTATAGAAAACCAGAATTCGTCCCTTGCGCATTGTTCACTTCGTGAGAAATATTTTTCGGTGAATTATAATACACGCTGGGCGTCCCGGCTAAAGGAGGCCACATAAACATCTCCTTTATTTTATTTTATTTCATCACGCGTTTAGTACTCAATGTCACCTGAAGGTCATGACGTAAACATATTAAAATGTGTTTCTTCAGCAGCTACAAGATGGCATAAGAAAAAGTTTTCCTGAAAAAAAAAATAATATCGGTGACTTTGAAAAATCTATGAAACAATAACTGGACAAAAGAAATTTTTCTTCTATGGCATTCCTCTTTCGATACTGTTTAAATTATGCCATTAGAAATGAAGGAAATATTTAGGTGGCCTCCTTTAGCTGGGACACCCCATAGACTGCGGATTCTTTATGCAAAATAAAACTTTTTATCTATGCAACGAGAGTCGAGTAAACAGTTCTTCCTCCTTTCAACAATTTTAGAACGTTGTACAACAATTTTAGAAAGTATTGATATTTCTAAATTTGCTCCTACTCATTTTTTACGTAAATGCATAAAATCTGCATTTCAATATACAGTGAATGTTAAGAAACGATTTCAGACATTTGAATATCGAAGTCCGATATAAAATATATCCAATGTTTTTAAATTGCCAGTTTCAACATTCTTACTGAGCAATATACGTGTATTTAACTGTTTTCGATATACTCAAAAACATTGTTTGAAATTAGTACCAATCAAGGAACTGCATTTTGACGGATTCGTTGTACAAATTACTTCGTGGTTCTCGTAATTAATTAATTTAACTTTTGTACAACGATGGAAAGATATGATTTCGAAATGCAGTTACAATTAATTAACTCTGAGAACCACGAGTTAATTTGTAAACCCAATACGTCAAAATGCAGTTCCTTGATTGTTGCGAATGTTGAACAATATTTTTGATCAGTTATATTGAAAACAGTTAAATACGTGTATATTAGGTAAAAATATAAAAACGGGCAATTGAAAAACATTGGGTGTATTTTATAATGGACTTTAATAGTAAGATTTCTAGAATCGTTTTCTAACATTTATTTTGAAAATTTTATTATTCAAATCTGTTACGAAAAGTTTTGAATTCAACATAATTGTGTGATAGAGGAAATAGACAATGATGACCATTGTTTTAGAGATTAGAATGTACATTGGTTATTTATAAATAATCAATAAATTCAGGAAGTAAGATCCACGAATTAATTTGCACGCCTAATACATTTCGAACGGAACGCTTAAAATTACAGGGAGTTGTGGAAAATAGAAAAAAGGTTCGAATCGCCAAATGGGGGAAACTGAAAACATTAAGGGAAATGACAGAAGGTTCGGTTTCTCGGTGTCGATCGAGCAGAGTATCCGCTTAAGCGGACGATGCGCGGTGATCTGAATAAGCTGAGTATGGTAATCGAGAATGGTACGCAACAGGACACGTGTGACAGGTTGACGGGATGGGGCACCTGTAATAACAAGGTAGAACTCGAAAAAAGAAGTCCTCGGAGCAATGTTAAAGACGTAAGTAGCCGGGCGCGGTGTTCAAGGACCGATGATGTCTTCACTGCGGGATGTATTAATCACACCAACTTCCTATCGCTTTTTCGCATGCGAGGCCAGTTCTTTTTTCGTTATTAAATCGTCGACCGTAGCCTACAATCACGTGTCTGAGAAATAACGCGAGTATGAAGTGTTAACGTCGAACAACGGTCGCGGCAACGGATACAAAGAAAATAGATGGAACGATAGTTACCGTATCGTGACATTCGATTAAGCAAATATGCTCATGCGTTAAGGATTGAAACGCACAAGTATCCACCCTCGTTAAATGCTACGACGAGGCCACGCGTTCATGCAACCATACCATTATGTCTTTCCACAAGTCGCGCCGCCAATATCTTTATAAACTTTATCGTAATAAAAGACTCTTCTCGAACATGATCGAACCGATGGAAAATACGAAAGGAAATACGTGATTGGAAAATTATGCCTAATGGCAAGGTTGAACTTCACCTTGGGAACACAAAAATTTTTAACTTTTTTTTTATAGAATCCTGTAGACCTTGACGAGAAAGTGCCAAAAATCGAAGTTTTAAGGCGAGGATTTCACTGATTCAAAAGTTATGCGTAGTTTGAATCAAATTTTGAAGCCAAATTTCGACTCGAATTTTCCTACGAAGACGTTTTTCGGCTGAAATAAATTTTCGTTTCTGTAAAATAGGAATTCCTGTAGAGATCCGTCTAATCGCCAGTTTCCAAATTCCAGCTCTAATGAAATGGAATAATTAAGATGGCAATAGCAGATTCCCCGTCGTTCGGTGACACGGCATCCTTCGATTTGTGAGATTTTAATTCGATTATTATCTAAACCGTGCGAAGCGAATTATGTTTCGCCGGACCTCGCTGCTTACGAATTCCTTTGGCAGAGCTTGCGTCACGCGCTCGGGGAGATCACAAATTCTACTGCGTCTATCGAATGACGCAATGTTTGAATTTCAAATGATTCCCGACAACTTGTGCAACTTTCGTATAATTTTTCTGCCACACTGATCCTTCCCTCAGAACGAAATCGTGGTATACAGGCCGTCCCTGGTAAGTCGGCCTGGCTATTTAGAATTTAAAACCGTCATAAATAGAAGAAGTTGCACAAGGTAAAATTATATGGCTTCTGGCGACATGCTATATAGACTTTGCCGTAAATATACAGAAGCAGTACAATTTAAATTTTGGCTATATAATAGAAGCAGTTTTACATTTAATTTTGGTGACGATCGGCTGAAAGAAATATACATTAACGAGCAAAACCGAGTCTACACTATTTGAAGCAACATAACTTTTTAAAAATTAGATCAAATGATTTGAATGCTATTGAAAAGTTAGGAGGATTAGTTTATTAGACGAGGTGTACACAATTTTTGAAAAAAGTTTGAATTGGTCGGAATCGCAAAAGAAATAGTAAAAGTTGGTTTTTTTAGCTTCTTTATCTGAGTCTGTATTGAAAATTTCAAAGATGTGTTTGATTCGCTTGAATAAATTATATCCATGCTGAAAATTTCATCGATATTGGTTAATTCGTTTACGAGTTATAAACGATTAAAAGTGCGATTTTAAGTCGAAAATCGTGAAAAATGGCAAATTTTTCCACTTTTAAGCGTTTATAACTCGTAAACTCGAATCAAATACATTCTTTATATTTTCAATACAGGCTGAGATAAAAAAGCTGAAAAGACCAACTTTTACTATTTCCTTTGGTACTATTGTGCTTTTGCTTTCTATTCCGACTGTTTCAAATTTTTTTCAAAAATTTTTTACACCTTGTCTAATAAACTAATCCTTCTAACTTCACAATAACATTCAAGTCATTTGATCTAATTTTTAAAAAGCTATGTTACTTCAAATAGCGTAGACTCAGTTTTGCTCGTTAATCTACATGAATTTTTATTGGCTTGTAATATAAACACGTCTTGTTCAGTATCTCTCTTTATTTATTAACAAAGTGCAGCATTGTATTCAATCAATTATATAATCCCAATCAATCCAATAAATTATTTACCTGACTGCACTATACATTTACAGTGAGCTGTAACTGAATTGGTAAATTTAGAACACATTTACATTTGCATCGAATTTACGTTACAACCGAATGTTCGTTACCGTTGATTAACTGTAGAAGTAGAACAGTCGCGTAAATAATAATTTATATTTCGGTTAAGCACTTATCTTACGTCGTGTGTATAAATATTTGTCAATTTGTGGAAGTGATATTTTTATGCTTCTATTTCGGAAATACACGTAGATAGTGTCTTGAATATTAAATTAGATCTCGGGTTGACTCGTCGATGCAGGTGGCTTCTCGAACGTTTTTTCTTCGTTAGAAAATCTCTGTTGGCCGAGAAAATTTTGTGGAAACGGCGAAAGCCACGAGCAAAGTCGAGGAGTACCGACAAACCATTCGGAAAATTTATGGGCGTATTGTTGGACTTGGAAGTTTCATGGGAACCGTGTCACAAAGTCGTTTTAGCGACTCGAGGACTACTCTTCGTTCGCTTCAGCGTCGAAAACAGATCTTCAACAAGTAAGTGCATTTCTTAACCCTGCGTTGCCCATGTAAGAGAACCTAACCAGACTCGTCTTATCGAACTCTTCGTGGACAGCGTTTCCCTTTCCTCTTTGAATTCGTGTACTTTTCTATTCTTCTTTGTTCTTCAAATAAAATCTGTTTTCTTACTTGCTGGATCGCTGTTGTTAAGGTTTAACAATACTGACTGCCAAATATGACAGAGGTCGGCCTTAATTTTGTAATCGATAAATATTTTTAGATACAAAATTACACTCGTTAAAAGAGTCATTTTTAAATGCAACAATACTTTTTCAATAAGCTCTTACAGTTTTTAAGTTTCTCAAAAATCACTTTCTTGGCTCCCGATTTACCAACATCCCTCAAATTGAACAAGATTCTGTTTCTGTTACAATAAGTATAAAATATTAATTTTTAATTAAATATCGACAAATGCGTGATATGAATTAAATTCGCGTTTTAGCTCAAAGATCCTGCCGTATTTCAATAAAACGAGCAAAGACGGACCGTCGGGGTGGTCGCAACTATCAAATCCATTGGCTGTCGCGTCGCATCTGCCGGTCTATGTCACGTCAGTTGCTCTTAAGCGACGAGCTAAGGCGCAGGAAGCGTGCACGTTTCCTAAAAGCGTGAAATATGAATGAACTTCTAAGGTTCTGCCTCTAATATTAATTCTACGTCAGCTGCGAACACGATTTGTGCGTACCATCACGAAACTAGCGGGTACTGATCGCCCGTATCATAAATCAGCTTGACTAGGTGCAAAATGTCTACAAAAGCGCCGTACTGCACACGTACAAAAATAAAAGTCTCTAGACTACTGCAGTAGATTCCGCGGGGCTAATTTTCTGCGTTATTATAACCGTAAAACCTTGCTTTCGACAGGTAGTAAAAACCGAATGCCTGTAACACAGATTTCTTCGATTACGAGGATACGAAGCTTAAAATTAGAATGTTGCCTTTCGGTACCTGACTGTAGGTACTCGAAGAGCACGAGAACGAGCGATTACCAGAAAAACAACACGACCGTTGTATTTGCAATATAAAGCAAATCCTGCGAGCTTGTTTAACGGAAGCTGCGTGTGCCCGATTAGGTAACATGTTACGCTAGCCCCCACCCCAAGAAGTTACGGGTCTTAGTAGAGCGAAGCAACCTCCTGTAAACGTGCGTACACGATACACGACTTGTCGAGGCGTACGCTACATCACGTGCCTATAGGTACGGCAGAGTTAAGCTAACAGTGACGTTGGCATACACAGATTAAATTCACACGGCGCGTCTAGTAACAAGGGGCTCCCCGAGCTATTAGCGTGAACCAGGTTAGGCGCGTTTCTTTTGCAGACGCGGACTCCACGGGCGCGTGTAATACGGGAACACGCAACACGGCTCCTTTATGTTCGAATTGATCGCGGATCGCTGGCTCCGAATGCGAATTAGAAATTCATTCGTATCGGCAATTCCAATTGTTAAGCGAGATTCGCGCGAGGACCCGTTCGCCACCTTCAGGACACACGCCACGCTGCGTTACAAACGGCCGTTTGTAATTAAAGACGACGAGATATTTGCGAATTTATGGCACACCCGGTCGAAGCGGTATACCAATATTTAGAGTTCCCCTAGATTATTCCTATGCTCTCGGCCGTTTCCAAACTTTTGTGGTCACGCTGTTCCATTCCGACTTTTATTCCTTTAATTTGAGGGCGGTATTGCGAAATTGTTTCAAATTGGATTTTTATTCAAATTTTTCGGAATTCTCGTTTCAGAGTCCGAGAATTATTTTCTTTTTTTTTTAATGGGCAACTGTGAACTGTGCTGCGCAAACTATGTTCCAAACTGAGGAAAATTTTCATTTGCAGTGAGGATAAATGCAACGATTAACCTCGTCGTACTACAGGAGATAGTATAAAAATGTTTGTGTTTTGCACAGTGTACAAAATTGTACGCTTATTTAAGGAAAGGTTTAATTACCATTTGAGGGAGAATGTTTATTCATATATTTTATTTATTACTTATACAAGAAGTTTATCCTTTCTGAGTTTCACTGTAAACACAAGATTAAAATTTTATTCGCTATTTACAACAGTTATCTACATTATTTACATTACATTACGTTACATTACATTTCTACCTGAAAACACAAGAAACGACATTAAAAGCTATTATTCCACAATCCTAATCAATTATATTTGTTCTACAGACATGCGCAATACGTATCTAATTCAAAATGAGTTTTAAAAGGAGTATGATTTACACAACCTTTATCGTATTTCTTTTACGCTTATATTCATCTACCATACAAAATAACTAAGCTGCTAAAATTTTAGGATTTGCGAAGTATTCTTTGTGGTACAAATCAAATAATGTATTTTGTAGTATGTTATAGTTATGTTATAAACGAATAAAGATCCATAGTCTACTATGTGTGTCCTGCTTGTCAGCCTTGTGCTCACTGTACAATTGAATTAAGGGCTGTAGTAGGAGTGAAAATATTGACCGACGGGCTGACATAATATTACTTTCAACAATAGACTCGAGAATGGCGAGTTTTCTTAAAAAATATTATCGATCAATGGTCTTGCTGGAATTCTTTCTCCACTGAATGAACGGTCATGCTCCTTCCATTACAGGCGAATATCTACATGTAGTTTAGATTCAATCCTGACCTAACTCAAGATGGGATTAGCCGTAACGTAGATTTAGTTTCGGTCGAACTTTGATCTATACCAGAATTTAACTTGGTTTAATCTTAATTTAGATGTGGCTGATCTACACGTAGGTACTACTGCATCTGCATTAAATTTGTTCTTTTAAATACAATTTATACACTATGCAATTTCCTATTTTCAAGAAAAATTTCCAAGATGTCCAACGGAAATGTGTTTTAAACTGTGGTCGAACGATTTCGTAATTTATTGACTAGATTTTTATGAGCCACGAATGCACAAAGATTCTCAGTGATCATTTATGTTCTCTTATTGTCGTTCTATTCTATTATTGTCATTCTATTGCTTGTTAGACTAGGAATTCATTGCACAGTGTTTCAGAGTGTTTAGATTACACTATCATTTCTTAGGAATATTTTTGCAGCAAGTCAATTTAATTTACGAAACCTCTGTATGAAGTGAAGTTAACTTGCCTGTTCTTAGGCTCTCCGACACTACGCGAGCAGCAACGGACAGTAGGCAGCACAGATATACATTTTCTTCTGCTCAGGCACGCGAAGAAATACCCGCGTGGGTAATAAATTACCTATGCCTGGCCTCCAACTTTTTACCAACTTTCTAAGGTCCTTTTTATTCTCTACTTACAATTACTGTTTTAATGAATATTCTATATCCCCGACAAACCGACTTCCTTTAATAACATCTTTTACGATACTGTTGGAAAGTGGATACACGTGAATCGACGCGAAAAACTGAAAAATCTGGGCCAACAAAACATGTAATGAACAGTGAACATACGTGTTTTGTACTTGTAGGAAGTAGAAACGAATAGCAATGGCCAGACTCTTGTCGTACTTCCCTACTGCGTCGGTGGCTACAACAGATTTCTCACATTTTATTAAATAAATTTAGCACGTTGAATGGTTGTTTCCCTTTAAACAAATTCTCAAAAATCTTTCTCCCATTTTATAGAGGGAAACTCAATGTTAGTATTTTAATATTCATTACGCTTTAAAAATAAATTCAATTAATACTTTCCTTTACTCTACTTCGATCAATAAGTTTATCCAGAGAAAAATCTGTGCTGGTTAAACGTTACCGTTCAAAACCGGGTGTTTCATACGCGACGACCTAACAGAAACTGATTACCGTCGGGAAACGCTTGATCCCCGACGATTTCTTCGGGTGGAACATTCATTAGCAGGTTTGCTAATATTAATTTCGCCGAGTTGCATTGTCTCGGCCAGGCGAATATTCCCATTGTGTCTGGCACAATAACACGTGCCACGGCTGGCAACCGTGTCGGGACATCGATTGGCTTGAAGTATGGCGATCGTGCGCGATGCTGAAGGACATGCATCTACCGGGTTGCACCGATGCTGTAGAAGGTGACCGTTCTTGGCTAGGATAAATTGGCGGATGTCTCCTTTGAAATGGCTCTCGTGGGTGCACGTTGTCGTGTTATACCCCCGCAAAGGTGATACGAAGGCGCATCCACTTCCGACGCCGCAACCGTTGTTAGAAATATAGCGGACAACTACATCCGCTCGAGAGACGGGACACATCTCCTTTTCCCAGTTCGAGCTTCCACTTCCTACACTGCTGTATCGTAATCTTCTCTCTCTCTCTCTTTCTCTCTCCCCCTTCTCAAGCTTTTATCACTGACGCGCCATATGTACAGCTTCGGATTATTTAATTAACTCGACTTCTGTTACAATTAATCCTTTCAAGTTTGCCCGCGAAAATGTCTCACGTTTCTTTTTCTTTTTATCCTTATAACCAGACTGCGAACGATTATGCAAAATAAAAATAGTCTCCGTCAACTACGAGAAACAGAGTTCGAGTAAAAATATATTAACACTTTAACAACCGCACATCTACACAATCAAACGTCGCCAGGGGCCGGCAATATTTTTTAAGAATTAATTTTAAAGAACTTTATTAAATTCACGAAAAAGTTAACATAAAACAAAAAAACAACAAAAATTTAATATTTTTCAATATAAATTATAAACAAATTTGATATTTTTCCTTTGTATGATAATTATTAAAGCAATCATCTACATGTAATGGTATTTTACATGTCTTACAGATAAAATAAGTAGGTTTTCTAATTTTCTTTGCATAGCAAACATAGCACGGTTGTTACGGCTATCACACACATGTTGTGTGAGCGGTCGTTAAAGTATTAAAAAGAATTTCTGGCGAGAATGTGAATTTTCTTAAATTTCTCGACGAAATGGACTTTTCTGTTTAACATTGAACGTACCGAGCTTTAAAAGTGACTAATACATGTTGTCTTATAAAAATGACGAGATTGAATTCGTTTGGATTTTGTGGGGTTCGTATTGTAACACATGCTCTCCTAAATATATTTATTTAATCGTTTCCCACGAAAGCATCTTCACCATTTCAGTAATTGTAATATAAAAAATCTGGAACGGTCATTTTGACCAGCGAGGGTACCTACCTACTAAACCTTTAGTGTTAAATGTTCTCATGTGTGTGCAACTAATGCAAAGTAACATTCTGATAACATGAGGTCTAATCAAATATTAGTAAACAGCTTGCAATAAATATTAATATTTCAGCCAAGGTTAAAGAGAGTACAGCAGTTACTCGATAAATGTCCACGACGCGGGTCTGGCGAGTGACATAAATCGGACACGAGGCTCGATTGACGTTATGTTGATAAACACTTCCAATGTGACCGAAGTGTTTCCCTACCTATTAACTTACTATCCGTTGCGAGCAATTGAAAGAAAAGATTATTGTAGCCTTTCATACTTTAAAACAATCGAATACGATAGAAATTGTTCATAGAATTTTAATTAGAAGAGCAGAAGTATGTGTTCGGCAGAATGGGCAACATTTTCAGCAATTTTTGTAATAATAAACTTTATGATTACTTCATATTATTTCATTATGTATTCCTAATTTTCCGCTACGGCAAAAATAAACTTAAACGAGACAACGATCTACAGCGAGATCCGTTATAACGAGACGTGGATCAAGTGCACGCGTACTTTGCGAAAATTCAAAGTCGATTTTCTCGAAAACAAAGCCTTAAACGAAAAATTTTTATTCTATATTTTCGACTTCTTTTTTCGCGTAGAATCACCCCCTTTCATCTTGTACCACGAGTTATCAACCACCCTGTATATTAATAAATTTTCACTAAAATATAAATATTTTCCTTTCCATGCTTGATACAAGACTGTTGAGTCCACAGTTTCTCTTCGTATGAAAACTAGCTTGAACCCGGTGGGAAGTAAACTCGAAATACTTCCGGACCGTGAAGGATTACCACCAAAATTCGTGGATGCAGAAGGACATGTTTCCATTAGAAAATCCATTTGCTTCCAGATCCACCGGTGCAATGTCTGACCGGGTGTCCCATCTTTTTGGCCCTGATCTTTCGATTAGAGTGGCCGAGGGTTCCCGGGAGCGACGTGAAACAAGATAAATTTTCCGGAGACACATATTCCTCCGATTCGCGTCTCTTTCGCCTACCGTTTCAATCTCTATTTTTTCTCGCATCAGCCCCGCTCCCCTTTCCTCGAGCTTTCACCTCCTCCCGGCGAATTGTTACTTTTCTATCCAGCGGGACACGGGCCGTTGTCCCCCGTCCCCTTTGCCCGCTGGCCGGTTCTTTGGCCGCTCGGTGCCAGACCTGCCGTATATTCCTGTCGTATCTTCAGTTTTCTCTGGGCACCCCAAGAGAAATCAAGCCTGCCCACGGGCCATTTCCACAGCCGTGAGCGCTCGCAGACGATCCCTCTCTCTCCCTTTCTCTCTCTCTCTTTCTCTCGCGGCTCCTCGGGTTTCTTTGACACCGCACTGCGTCATTTGAGCGCGGCCATGGTTGCCGTCGGATGCTCCGTAACGGATGACACTGGTAAACATTCTAATCAGAGCCCCACGGTTTCGCCTGGCCGCAATTTTTCCGTCCCCGCGTTCTGCTCCGCGGCCGAGAATCTCACGCGCGAAATTCCCCTCCTCCACCCTCTTGACTACGATCCGGTGTTGACGGTGTCCCTTGGCGGTCCTTTGACGGCCGCCTCATTTGCTCTCGAAATTTGTCAACGCGCCGACATTAATGCCGCTACAAAAACAACTTGACTCGAAGCTGCGGAATGGCCCGCGGCGTTTACCTCGATGAATACTCGCGTACACAAGTTTACCGCGTTATTTTGACACGCGCGATGCGCGAAATGAGTTGTAACTGTTCTGCCCGGGTCGCAGGAACATGTTAAAAGGGGGCCGGCATGGTTCGAAATCCGTATACATATGCAACGGTCAAAATCTAGACAAACTGCCGCTTCGATATTGCAATGAGCAGTTTAGAAGTGGTCAATTGTGTTTAATAAAAGTCCAATCTACGTGTGTATAGAGCCCAAATTGCGAATTTCTACCTCGTCGCGGAGTAATTTGTAATATTCGGCAGAAAATTCGAATTCTGAAGCAAGTATGACGTCACAAGATGGCTGCCGCTGAGAGATTCTCTTAACTTCGTATCGAAAAAAAAACGCTCTATACATGTACAAACACGGTGGTATGCAGTTTTAATTGATTACTTACTTATTTAAGACGCAAAATGTCTAGAAAAAAGACCAAATGCCTACCGGCCCCCTTAAGGGCCCGGTCTTCGTAGATTCGCGATAAGGTAGAGTGACTACATTACCGTCAAAAAATGGTTTTACGTGCCTCACGTTTTCGTTATCCTTATAAAAGAGTATTTTGTCGCTCATAAAGGGCTCATTCGAAAGAGGAAGGTTCTGCCAAAATGATGCAGATATTTGGTAATATAAGAGTTAGAAGTAGGCCAAAAATTTCCGTAATGTGCATGCCGTGGAATCCAAGCATTTTTATGCCGTTGGATGAGTTTTCAGGATGAAAGCGAGAGCAGCGCGCTCAGAAAATATCTCCAGCTACAAATTGAGCTATATTTTGTCTGGATTCTCTGCGAAATAAAGCCGAAAACTTGAAGCACGTTTCTGGCGTCAGAATTCATAATATTGATAATACAGAGGAAAAAATGTGACAAGTCGCGTCGGATCAAGACCAAGACGGATGTTGGATTTTTCATATCTAATTGTATATATAAGCAGAAATAATCTCTGTGTTGAGAAACACTTTAGAGTGCCAGGAACGCGGAGCCTGATTATTATTCTTAGCAATGGGTCTCTGGCAGTACCCCGACTCTTAAGGGTCGGAGGGCGTGTCATAAACACATTTCAGGCCCAGGCCTTTTCTTTCGCTTCTGGTTTGAAACCTAAGCAACGGTTTTCCGTTGCACATTTTTCGTCAGCTCGTCCAGAGTATCGAGGTATCGAGAGTTAAAAGAATCCTTCCGAGTCTCTTTGAATAAACTAGTTTCTTTATTAAAATCCACTGTGTGTTTATTATAATAAACCCCATATCCCACCAACGGATCTTACGCCTGTGTCTGAAGGCTGTGAATTGAAATTATTAATTAAAAAGTCACGCGACCGTCCCGGGCTCTTAACGGGTTCTTTCGGTGATTCGTCCGTGCAGAATCTGTGTGTCTTGTGGCTTGAATAGTCGAAAACTCGATGATATCGCGTTACGCAATGGAAGTCGGTGCAGTTTGCGCTCCCGCCGTTCCAGCTATTGCGAGAACGCATAAGCAGAATTAGTACGTGGCGCAGATCGAGCGTGAGACATGCCTACTTGAACTCCCACTCGACTACGTGCAGATAAGGACGACCGTGCTGTGTTGTATAATACGAAGTCCGGTTAGTATTCGACCGATCTCGTAACGTTTCATTCGTCATGTAACTGTAGGAGATATTCAAATTTCCGTTCTTTATATAATATAAGCAACCAAAACGATTTTAGAAACGCGATTAGAGATTAACCCTTAACGGTCCGGAAGTATTTCAGGTTTACTTCCCACCAGGTCTAAGCTATTTTTCATACTAAAGGAAAATATTTATATTTTATTTTATATGTGTCTATATTTTTTTTTTCTTTATTTTGGTGCCATGCCGTTTATATGGCGGCACTTGCCCGGTGAGGGTTAATACATTTTCCAATTATTTGTTGTATTCAGTATACAGTTTCGTAGAAGCAGCAATTTGGTAAACATAACAGAAATGTTGAAAATCGTTTTGAATGAATTAATGAAGTGGGCAGAACCGACAGATTAAAACCGAAGTTTTATAAATTTGATACAAATGTAGTGATTAGCTGAACACAATACATGGGTTGCAAAGAAGTAATTAATCGTAAGGCATCAGCGACTCGCATAATTAAAGCCTGTAACGCTATAAATCTAAACAAACTTGATCCTATCTCTCACACATTGTCTGTAATATTAATTACAATGTAGAATACGTTGATTATTACTAACATTGCAGCACTCGAAGAACATTTCAGTAATTACCGAAGTTTCAACTCGTATAATTAAATTATTTTGTTCGTACTATGTTATACGGTATAGTGCCCGTCAGATGTGTAAGTCTGTCAGATATTACCGCTAAATAGTAATTCGAATCATTAGAACTTTTGATGCGCGAACATTTTGCAAGGAAATATTCGAAACAAAAGTTTCCCTGTTTAATGAAGTCGCTCATATGTTCGTGTGAAAATGTACTTCAAAAACTGTTTAAAGCGATGAAATTCAACTCGGAATCTCCTCTATAATGTCATATGTGAGCAAATAATTTACATACATAATAATACATAATAATAATGATAATATTTCTTGGGTATCTTGTACACAAGTTTCGTCAAAATCATGCTGGGTAATTTGACGAATGTGTACCGATTATTTAATTCTCGTCGAAAAAATCTCGTCGAGTATGTATCGAGAAATTTAATAAACTATGTACAGCAGTGTAAGCATCCCTTATGGTTAATTCGACGGAACGGGAATACAGAAAATAGGTGCAGGGCTGCTTGCGCAACAGTTAACCTTTGCACTCGGAGCTATTTTAACTCGAAAACGAAATATTTCTTTCGACCTAGAATATTTCCCTTCTATATATTTTGTTTTCGTGTCATACGTACGAAAATGGAGCAATTTACTCGTACAATACTGAAATGTTTAGCGATCTATTAAATACAAACAAATTTAACAACGTAATAAATATTTTTAATAATGATGCAGCAATCTTTAATAGCGCCTTAAAGTCGCCATTCGAGTGCTAAGGGTTAAAAACGGCACAATGACTACGAGTCTCGGCGTTTCACGGGACGATCGGTTACCGTCACGTCGCGTCGAGGCGAGTAACGAGCAGAAAACCGTCCGCGGCACAGAATATTCAATTTTCCATGGACGATACACAGGTGTTCCGTTCGGAGGCCAGTTTTTCAAAGTCTCAGAATCACGAAAGAGAAAGAGAGAGAGCCTCTTCCCTTCCCGTCCCTTTATTACTGCTACCAGCGGCCCATCAAAGCGTTCATACTTTCCCTTTTTTCTCTTTTTTCTCTTTTCTTTTTTCTTTCTTCCGTGGGTTCTCTCACGCTGACCCGCGGAACCCTGTGGGTGTAGGAGACGGACAGGGCGAGCGGTGCACAGGAAGACTGTTGGCATTCCGCGAGGTAGCAGACTACTCAGAGACTGCGACCGCAGAATCGTGATGAAAACTCATCAGCCGTGCGAAAATCCACCAAGCGAGAAATACCGCGGCGGCCGGCCAACAAACGCCCGTAGAAAAATGATAATGACGTAGGGAGAAGACCGCGTCGGGAGCAAAGCAAATCGTCTTTGCTTCGTTTCACGTTTCGCCTTCTCTCTCTCTCACTCTCTTCCTCTCCCTCTCTTTATCTCTTTGTGCCCCTCCCTCTGCCTCCCGTACCCCGCGTTAAATCGTCGCGTGTAAGCGCGCGACTCGTCCTGTGTTTGATGATATCGCGGCCAGCGCTCTTTCAAAACGTACCATCGACACGGCCGATCGCGATCGCGATCCTGCCGACAACAACAAAATCCGAGGACCGGCGAGGTTCCCTTTGTCCGTTGCCGGAAAGCATTCCGTAGCGCAGGTCTTCCGTTCTCGTGGGAAAGTGATTCGTGAGTGACGCGGTCGGCCGCCGCCGACTAACCGTTTACTCGGAACGGGATGGAAACCGGAGCTTTCGGTGAGAAATCTTCCCGAGTTCGTTAACTGCGGCCCGCTTTTCAGAGAGACCGCCGTAAATTAAGGAATGTCGTCGCATTCTTAGCATTCTACGAGGGGTCAAAGATCACTTTTTCGAGATTTTTTTATCTTACCCCCGTTTTTATCTTACACCCGTGCAAAATTTAGAAGCAATCGGACTACGAGAACACGCGTCGTATTTGCGGTGAAGTTTTAACCCTTATGGCGACTATAAGGCGCCACTAGAAATTACTGTATCATTATACAAAATACTCTGTACATTTTTGAATTTGTTTGTATTTAATAAATTACTAAACACTTCATTTTCATGTGTACAGTGAGTGTAAAAGGTATTCGTACACGTCTTGTAGGCTTAAAAAACCATGTATTTCTCTATGTAATTGCACACATGTTTATAAAACGAAACATCATTGTAATTGTTATATATTTTAACTACATACTGTCATATAAATATACTTGAAAAAGTTTAACGTTAACGAGAAAAATTAAAAAGTATGAGAAGTGTCTCTAAATTGGCGCGCAAAATGTATTCGTACAGGTACTAGAATGCACTTGAAAGGCGTCCGATTGTTTATATTATGGTTTAGCGGAACCCGACAAATAATCAGACAGAGTCTTTGATGCACAGTCTAGTGGCAGCCTTCTGCAAGACCAGTCAATTTTTGTAGCTTCGGTAAAATGGGTCGTAAAGGTAAGGAAACAAGTGAGACTGAAAGAAAAATTATTATACAACTGCATAATCAGTGCAAATCATTGGGAGAAATAGCAAAAACAATTAAGAGGCCACGTAGCACTATACAAGGAATTCTAAATCGATATGGTGAACGAAAAACCAATAAAAATAAAGCGAAGTCTGGTCGACCTCGAAAACTTAGTTCACGCGATGAACGTTTTATAGTGCGTGAAATAAAAAAATCCTACAATTAATGCTGGAGTCCAAACAAGGCTGAAGTAAGTGTATGTGCCAGCAATGTTCATAATTGTTTATGAAATAATGAATATCACGGCCGAGTTGCTCGCGAGAAGTATTTCGTAAATGTCGCAAATAGAAAGAAGAGACTTGATTTCGCGAAAGATAATATTAATAAGCCTATCGAGTTTTGGCGAAGAGTCATATTTACTGACGAAAGTAAATTTAATTTTTTTGGCTCTGATGGCACGTGTACGGTCTGGAGGAAGAAACATACAGAGCTAGAAAAAGAAAATCTATGCCCCACAGTAAAACATGGCGTAGGTTCGGTCATGGTTTGGGGTTGCATGAGTGCTGCTGGAGTGCGGTCATTACACTTCATCGAGAGAATCATGGACCAGAAAATATACCTAAACATATTAAAAACCCATATTGTAAGTAGTGCAGACAAAATGGGCCTAAGAGACAACTTTATCTTCACTAAAGACAATGACTCCAAACATACAGCACGCAACACAAGAGAGTGGTTGCTTTATAACACACCACAATATTTGAAAACACCTCCGCAATCACCGGATATCAATCCGATCGAAAATTTATGGGATCTGCTTGATAAAAATATCCGAACCCTGCATATTTCAAGTAAAGAACAATTAAAACTTGCTCTTCAAGAGGAATGGTACAATATTACACACGAAATCACATCCAATTTAGTGGATTCAATGCCAAGAAGACTGGACGCAATTATACAGTCGAAAGGCTATCCAACGAAATATTAATTTAATTTATTTTCGCAAATTATAACACGTTTATTGCTAAATTTGTTACGTACACGAATACTTTTTGTGTGCTACTTTCGAGAGACTTGAGACTGTTTTTAATATATCTCATTAACGTTAACTTTTCGTTAGTTTATTCATGTCACATTTTGTAGTTGAAACATATAATAATCGTAATTGTGTTTTTGTTTTAATAAAGAATGTACAATTACATAAAGAAATATATGGTTTTCTAAAACTATAAGCGGTGTACTTTTTACACTCACTGTATGTACACGAAAAAAGAAGTATATAGAAGGGAAATATTCTAGGTTGGAAAAAATTGTTTCGTTTTGGAGTCAAAATAGCTTCGAGTACAAAGGGTTAAAATTTGAAAGGTTTTCAAGTGATTTTCAGACACAGCTGTATTTCGTTATTCAACAGAAAACAGTACCTTAGATGAACATGTGCAAGATGGGCAGGTGGATCGCGACACAGAATTAGATAATAATATGTTTAACACGTTCGCGGTCGTGAATGGTATGGCATTCAAATTTTAAAGCCAATTTTTATTCATTTAATTTTATACAACCTTAAGTTTTTGTAATTAATATACATTTCAAAGTAATAACCAACTGTCATTACTCATGACAGTTAACTTATTATTATTGTTTATGTCTAATCAGGTTTCGGATAGTACAAGTAGCTTCAAGAAAAATTGCCTGCCTATTTTTGCAGCTCACTGAAATTTTTACTGTCCGTGAACGTGACCCAAGGCTCAGTAGATTCATGATAACGTAGAGTGACCATGCTACCGACAAAAATTGACGTAACATGGTTTTACGTGCCTCGACTTTCCGTCCTTATACAAGACTATTTTTCGCTGGGAAGGGGTTCATTCGAAAGAGGAAGGTTCAATCTAGTGCGCGTTGGTCATGAGCTGGCGAGATTGTGCAGATTTTTGGCAATATACGCGTTAGAAATAGGCCACAAATTGACGATGCGTATGCCGTGGAGTGCAAGCATTTTATGCCATTGGATGAGTTTTCTGGATGGAATCGAGAGCAGCGCACGCTAGAAAATATCTCCAGCTACAAATTCAGCTATATTTTGTCTTGATTCTCTGCGAAATAAAGCCGAAAACTTGAAGCACGTTTCTGGCGTCAGAATTCATAATATCGATAATACAGAGCAAAAAATCTGACAAGTTTAATCACAGACTTAAGACTCGTCGGATCAAGACCAAGGCGGATCTTAAGTCAGTGGCTGAAGGCTGTGGACGGAAATTATACAGCAGTTACCGACCTGCTGACTCTGCAAAAGTCACGTGACTATCCTTGGTTTTTAACACTACAGAGCACTAAAGGAAACTATTTTACATTACGTTATAAAATAAACAAGAATGTGCTGCCCAAAGTTTTAGCCATTTTTTTTTAAATAACATACCCAAAGAAATAAATTTGGTGAATATTTTCTCATGAACGTATCTTTAGAGTCTTAACAATTGTAAATTAAAGTATTAGAACCCGTCATTTTGACGTGTAAACCTGGTGTTAATAACAGTATAAATGAGTCAGTAGAGTGGAGAGGTTATAAAATATAGTACATGAACGGGTATAGTAAATAACGCAAGGGGTGCGACCTTAGGACAAATGTCCAACAGAACAATGATGAGATTACTTTAAAAAAGAATGAAACATATTTGACACAAAAAATTTGCTAGGTGCTACAATAGTCACTGTTAGCATTCCGTAGCTCTAGTCGAAGCACACTAATTAAAGATAATAATTATTATAACTATTTCTGAGCGCAAGAACTTGAATGTTTTGAATGCTTTGCATAATACGCGTTCGAGGGTGTGGACCCCCTAGACTCTAGGCTGGTGAGCACGGTTTTCCCTGTGCGGCGGTGACTTGGAAATCTAGAGGAACGAAGCCACGCCTACCGTAGGCAATCTGCACGCGGAGAGCAAGATAGATTGTCGCCGTCGATGTCGAACTCGCAAGATCGAGAGTCTCTTCTTTCTTTGACGTCATTTGCCTTGAGCCTTCCACACCGAGGGAAATACAGTGCACGCTCCCAGGGCAGGGAACCCTCTAGATTGCCCCCAGGGGCAACGCTTCGGGGCAAATGACATCCTAGAAGGAGGTAGAAGGCGCCATCTATCTTGTTACTTCTTTGTCGAACGGCCTGGAACAGTTATGCGGCTCCGGCGCTCTGAATTTTAACGGATCCCGAACAGTGCCCCACAGGGAAATTTCTGTGCTTGCCTGCTCTAGATGACACTTGGGTGCTGGCATTCGGGCGGAAAGTTAGCTTAAATGTCGGTGCATGTCCCCTCGAAAAATAGGTCATCGTGCATTATCACATTGTATGCTTAAGCTCATCTATCATCTATTTTGGACAACTCCTGGCTTTAGAAAAGTGATCGATCAACAATTGTAGAAAGTTTCGAGCTGCACGAAAGAGACGTGGCTCCTTAACATACAAATAAACATTAATCGAACAATCAAATTGCAAATAATTTGAAGAGTTCTAGGTCATAAAAATTTTGGTTAACTGCAACAACGATGTTGTTAGAATGTTAATAGAATTAGTCCTTCGGGGACGTCGTCTGTGCACTGTGTTGACACTAACAATTGTCTACGTAAATAAATGCGGTGCGTTTTCCTCCATTATTACGACAGATATTAAAAAGTCTCAATCACGTATAAATTATGAATGTGGGTTTTATGCGTTTATAGCAAAAATGTATAGGTGCAATTCGAAGCAGTTTAAAAGAAGAAAGAGAATCGTTGCGTATCACGCGAACAATTTTTTTTTTTGCGAAACAGTGACGGGAAGGTATACTAATGCAAATATCGGCAATTCCAATGCACCTTCGGTAGTTTTGATAAAAATGCCCGACACATATTTGCCCTTCCGCCGTTGACATTTACGAGTCGAGAAATATATGGTGGCAGTTTTATAATTTGAAAAAGGAGCAACGTCGATATTTGATCTTCAACGTTCCCGTCCGGTGACATTTCATATTTCCCCGAGGATATTTCGTCGTTTCAAGTCAATGTACCAATTATTCCTTTCACCGAGTTTGTTACATTTATCTGTAACTTTTTGTGCGACCCCTCTTCACTACGCGATATTCCCGAACAGACTGCTGGTTTTATTATTAAAACGTTGAACAGCCGTATCGATTGCAACGCGACTTCCCGGGTTCGTTATGCTGGGAATGTTTCGTCACGGTGTGCTCGTAATAATTCATATTTTAGATTGAATAGCCTGAAATCAAGCTTCGGAACGCGCCGCGCTTCATTAGAGAGGTGCCGCGAGAGCTTGTGAGCGTCCTTTCTATCAACCTGGACTTATACGGCGGCTCTTGGAATACCATTAACAATCAAGTTTCGCTGTCTGCCATAGTCGTTCCGAACTGTCGCATCACGGGCTGGCAGGCTTCGGTGCCTCCCGCGAAACAGTTATGCTGATTACCCCAGAAAACTTGGTACGATTATTACCCGCGCTTTCGCGGGCGGCTCCGTGTAGTGGCAATGATAATAATGAAATCTAACCCCATTAACCCTTTGGCTGCGAAAGCCGCGTATACTGCCACATAGAGTTATCAATGCACACGAAGAGTGTGTGTGCAGATTCTCCAGAAATTGTCAATATTTAAACCACAATAATTCCATTAAAAAAAGTAGTACAATGACAAATTACGACTCATATCAAAGATCCAAACCTATACTTTCGCAGAGCATCGGTCACTTTTTTCTAGAATATTTTTTCACGATACAAAAGATGGAGAACTGATTGGTTTATATTTTAAATGCTGCAAATCGAATCGTCCGTAAAAGTGTTTCACCAATTCTCTTTACATTTTGTTTCGCCGAGCTAATTTCGAGTTAATAACTCCGGTTAATGAACGGCTGTTACGGTCACTGAATTTTTGTACCAGTACATCAAATTTTCGACGTAATTTTATTGCGAAATTTTATTACGATGAATCCGGACTTTTCGATTCTAGCTACGTTTGATAAATTGTTCCGGTGTAACGAGGGTTTTGTGGACGATGATTTGTTCGTAGGAAATAAAACTTTTCTAATCGAAATCTGTGCAACAAGGGCGTAGACTCCGAGGGAACTTCGAGCAAGAAAATCAAGATAGCCTAATATCACGAACGGTTTCTTGCACGAGATTGACCCGCTGGAAGTATAATAAAGCATTAGCAGTGTAACACACCCAGCTGAAAAGAAAACGACACACTTTGTCCGTGTGCTATGCATGCGTCATGCATATGTACCATTTCCGTTTCTGACAGGAGACTACCTTGTACTTGACGTCGCTAATTAACGGATTATGCGCTCTCGGACAGTGGTGTACGAGCATGAGACTCGTAGGTGGAAGTGAAAAGAATATGAAAAAAGGAGCGTACGAAATTTTCGATTGTAAATAGTGTATTCAAATGTTTTTTCTTTGAATCCGAGTACAGTGATTACTGTTTCGCGTTGATAAGACTAAATTTTAACGAAGCATGAAAATATACTTTTTAGAATATGCAAGCAGCTATAGTGACGTGTGTGGTAGACGATAAAGTTAAGCTTCAGGACACTAGCAATAGTCGTACAAGAACAGCAAAAATCAAATTAACAATTTCTATCTCATTTTCCCTGGTCGCTAAAGTTTTCTAAGTGAATAATAAACGAAGGAATGAATAAATTATGTGAAAATTAACTGTATATCGAAAGTACACTCTTTTCGATAAGAATTCGTTTCATCGAGGAACATTTGCTCCTTACTGAAAAGCATTAAAGCTGATGGAAATTCATTTGCCAAATAAAATTCATTCCATCTTGTTTCTATATAATTCTCATTTCTATCTAACGCGAAAATATTTTGATTTGAATCGAGTTCTAAGAAATATTTGACACACTAGAATCCCTATTATAGTAAAATCGTAATCTAGTAACCCGTAAAATTTATAAAATAAAGTCTGTCGTTAATTGAATGTAAGTCTTATTATCTCAGCATTTTTGTGAACAATAAAATCTTTCCTCGGAATTTTTCGCGACCTTAATTGTCAAAATAAAATTAGGTTTAATTTTCCTTTAAAAAAAAAAACATTTCCATTCGAACGCTTTCCCGCCAAGCTGCGATTTGCATGCGCACCAGCGCAATAAAAAAGAGATTAGCGTACGAAAAGTTCGGGTCCCAAGCTGCCCCTAGTTTTAGAATGACTCTGAAAAAATTTCGAATCGTTATCGGGATCCGTAAAAAAAATTCCCGAAGTTGACTTCGAGGGGGATCAGCGTCGGTTTCATCAGAGATCCTCGGACGATCATCGGACTGGCTATCCCCACCCATAAAAATGAAATGAAAACGACGAGCACCGAAGGTGCACCAGAGTTCTTCGAAATCCCAGTGGGCGAGCTTCATCAAAGGTCTCACGGACCTTCCGAACTTCACCGAAGTTTGCCGGTTGTGGATATCGATTTGCTTGGAGCCCATTTCACCGTTGGTAAGATCGTTCGTGCAGCTGGAACTGGTTAGTTTGTTTACGTTTGTTATAACATGCTAATTACGCACATTAGCAGCCGGAGGAAACTTCACCTTGGCAAGCCAGAAATTTTTAACTTTTTTCTATACGATCTTGTATATCTTGACGAGGAAATTCCAAAAATCAAAGTTTTAAAGCGAGAAATTCACTGGTTCAAAAGTTATGTATGTTTAAAGTCGAGCAATTTTACAACTTGGACTATACCTTCTCCTTGGGATCTCGTATATGATTCTCTATATTTGAATCATTGTTTGTCCCAGGACAAAGTGTAATCGCTCAACTTTTGAACCGTTGAATTCCTCCCATTAAAACATAGAGCTTTGGCATTTCCTCGTCAAGATGTACAGGAATATACAATAAAAAGTTTTAATTCCTCACATTAAAACTTGAATTTTTGGCATTTTCTGGTCAAGATCTACAGGATTATATTTAAAAACGTTAAAAATTTCTGGGTTGCCAAGGTGAAGTTTAACTCTAATAAATTCTGATATTATTATATGCTATTTTCAATCATCTCATAACTACAATTTGCCGCAAAGATACAAAAGATATTGTTCTTTTCTTAGCCTGTTTGTGGTTACTGCACGAGAAGGCGCCACAACAAATTGACTCGCATTGAAAAGACACAACTTTATTCTGGATAATTATTGGTTCGCGCATGTTTATCCGAAATTGAATACCGTTTCTCCTTTCGCCTCCTGCTTCCGGGCCGAAGTCTTTGACGTGGAATCCCATGGTGCATCGCGTGCATACGAAGCAAGTGAATTTTCAGTCCCTTGAGCCTTTCAGGTGCCTCTGATATTCACTGTAAAGAGCGGATGTCAATTCCGCCATGTTTTTCCGCATGATCTGCGGATCTATGAAAATTCTTGGCGCGATGATAACTCATCATCACTTACTTACGACGTTACGATCAATTTCTTAACAGAATCGTTACCGGAAATGGAAAATGGATTCTTTATGATAACATAAAGCGTTCCAAGCAATGGCTTTCCGCAAATCAAAACGCAATGTCAACCCTTACATCTAGCTTATCACTTAGAAAGGTGTTACTGTGTATTTGGTGGGACTGTCGTGGCATAATTTACTTTGAGTTGTGGAAACCTTGAGAATCAGTTACTGCTGAGTTGTATTGTCATCAATTACAACGGCTGTATTCAGAACTATTGAAAAAGGGGGCATCGGAAAAAGGTGTAATACTGCAAACCTTTTCAGGAGCTCTGGATCTCTGGAGCATTATTTAAAAAATAAAACATTCGCTTCTGTAGAAGATGTAACGAGGCACCTTGGGCCATATTTTGCTTCACGAACCCTTGATTTCTGTAAGAGGGGGATTGAAACTTTGCAGGAAAGATGGCAAACTGACCTTGATAATGATGGAGATCATATAATATAATTAAGAAATAAAAACCTGAGTACACTACAAAGTTTGTTTTAGATTTCAAAGTAACTGATTACTCATGGGCCCCCTAATATTTTTCGGAGAACTACCTGTCACATAAATTTCATCAAAATCAGCGTGTCTGAGTCCGGCGTGTTCCCTTGTTACTTACAGGTGATAGATTAAATCCTTATTAAGTTGTCCAATAAATCGTGTTCCATATGGATCGTGTTATACTGAAGTGTTCGCACGTGGAACCTGTCCAGACAATAAAGAGTTGAGATATATCGAAGGTTCGGATACTCGAGGTTGTACTTCAACTTACATGCATGTAGGGTGTCACATTTGGCTCGTCGATTTGTTCGTATCGATGTTAACGATTACAAACACGGCGAGCGGAATGAAATGATTGGGCTCCCAAGATACGTTCATATAAATTGATAGTTATAGAGCGGTAAGATCGATGGGAAGCACATACTACCCACCACCGACTATATTCAATATTAATGCACACGGTAAGTGATCGATAGACACATTAGCCCGCCGCGTTCGAAAGCACGTGCGCCCGACCAATTTTCACGTTGAATTTTTCCGAAAATGCTGTTCAAAAACAAATTCCATTTCGCTCTTCCGAAAAATTTTTTCTCTCTGTACGGTAGAAACATCTTTTGTTTACAGCTTCGCCACATGCTGTGACACACACACGCGCGCGCGCGCGGGCACGGTAGATTAAAAAAGTTTCCAGAATTCTTTTAATACACAATGTTGAAGGGCACTATTCTTACGGATATTGTATTTCCGCGGAAATTGCTTCCTTGTGTGACCAAATACTTCTGCTAACAATTTCTGTTTTGAGGAACATTCTTGGAAGGGACGTTTCGACACCTCGCCCGACTTTTCCGGTTGACTTGCAAGGAATTTCACTACTGTAATTAATCAAAACGAAAATTCCCGGTGCAGCATTATCGGGAAACGATGAGTGATGGGGTCGTTTGTTCTAACTTTCGAGTGAGACTACGATTTCCGTCGGGAACGAAATACAGTGTCCGTAACAGCTCCGGCAATGGTTTGTGCAACCAGCGGTATAAATTATTATTCCTGACGATTACATGAAAAATCGCGTTTATTTGGACAAATCTAAAGAAACGGATTAGTCCTCCATTTTCCTGGCTGTAAGATCTGTGTTAACTTTATACGTTGCAGGTGGTTGAACATTTTTACACTCTGCAAATGCGTAAAATTTTGTAGTCCGAATGTAAGTGCGACTATAAGAACGAATGCACGTATAGCAGTTAAATTTTTAGTGTTGGCTTATCCATAAACGAGGCTTAGGGTAAATAAACTATATTTTACGTCTTATAACTTACCTCGCTACGTAGAACGAACCGCCTGAACGGTTTCAAGATTCCCTGCAGATCAACTGGAGGAACTATATTGTTGCTTATAAAGTTTTTAATAACGAGTAAATATGAATCGATGAAAGCGCAGCAGTTAGTCGTGCTCGCGAGGTATTAACTTCTTGTTAAGTGTGTATTAACCAGTTAACTGTGGAATGTAATTTTAAACATCCCTCACGGCGCGGAATTAAAATCAAGCAATGACGATTATACACGTCGAACGCAGGCCAAATACGGCTATTATAAAAGCCAAAGCCCTTGTAAGGCTAAATGAGAAAGAATTACTTGTTCATTCGATAAGAATTTAAAAATTCATTAACGTTAACTGCACCGCAATAGAGTTTCGGGTCGACGAGTATACTCGTCAATCACAGTTAACTAGTTAAGAAGTTCGTATCCAAAGGGTTTCTATTGCAGTCGCTGCCATAGTTTCTGATTTTACCAATTAATAATATGTAATTATTTTCTTAGAAAACAGAACTCATTTGTTGATTCATATCTTCGTACAGACTTTTTTATGAAAACTAAATTTTTAATGAAATTCTACTATTCGCTATTTTGTACAACAATATAAATTTAAATATTTACTTAATTCTTCTGTTAGATACATATTATTCCGAAATGTGCAACCACATTTGTTGCAGTAAAAAAATTGCCTGGCAACGCGTGTAGTATTTTTGTATGAAAATTCTTCAAATAATATTGGATTTAATAAAATAAATATGACAAATGTATGTTAAATATGCATACAATATTTTACATATATCCTCAAAAATATATACAAACCGAACGAATGCGCATCATATGCAAAGTACACATGGTTGCAACCACTTTACATACCCAAATATTCAAGTTTCATTTTGGTATGAACTGTGCTGTAATAGCGGTCAAAAACATCTAATATTACAATTATTTCACATAAATGGATTAGGGCAAGTTCATATTATTGTTTTTCGAAAATTCTATAGTTAATGAGCTTCTAGATATTTTGGTCTTAATGTTGAAAAAGTAACCGGATCCTGAATTTACTTATTATCCAAACTCAATCTAGCTCTGCAAATTTCACTCAAATTAATCTAAAAGTTACAAGGTAAAATAGTCCCTTCCAGCGTTCGGCATACCTAAAATAGACCGTGGATTTTATACATTTATGATTTGGCATGAATCGATAAAGCACAAAACTTAATTGACTATTTTCAGCTTATCGAGAGTGTTCCGAGAAAGAGCATAACTCGCTTGAAACTTCGATTTTTGCAATTTCCTCGTCAAGATGTACAGGGTTATATTTAAAAAAGTGAAAAACTTCTGGGTTGCCAAGGTGAATTTTCACCTTATTTAATTTCGTATGAAGATCCAGCCATTAATTTCTACATGATAAAGGCACTCCGACGAGAGAGTACTCGGACGGTAATGCGCCTGGGTTATGTACATACCTGGAAATAAATTCACTGTCCGCTATGATACAGTAAATATGTAACGTTAGTTGTAACAGGCATCCCGCACGGTCTTACCTAAAAAAAAAAGAAGGGAGACAGCTTTGAGCAAACTGAAAAGCGTCAACGTGAATGCGAAGGCGGATATACGGAAGATGTTGGGGCGAGTAGCAAGGAAACTTTCTAAAGCGGAGAGATACGCCGGGCTACGTCAACGTCATTTCGCGAGGAAAACCCTGGACTATATTGATTTCTCTTCCCTCCGGCGTGTCGAGGGAAAGACGGGGAAGAACGGCTGAAGAAAGGGTGGAAAGCGAAGACTTGGGTGATCCTTTAACGGAGCAAGTTTGACAAATTCCGCGAACGCCTCCGGACATCGAGGCACCAACTTGATGATTGCATTCTGATTACACGTGCGCCATAATATGAATACAGATGTCGAAACAATGAGAAGCCCGTAACTCCGGCTCACTTCGTTGCTATTTAGAGGCGAGTTAATTACCAGCTACCTTGTTCTCGCTTGTCTACGATGCGACAGGGCCCTTGCTATTCTGGAAAATACTTTTCAGACACAAAGGGAACACACACCGTCGCGTCGTTTTACACGCTGCTGGAGCCATTCGATAAGTAAGAAGACTGGTACGGTTAAATAGAGTTTATACGGGTTAGATTGCTATAAAAAAGGAATGAAAAATATAATTAAAACAGTCGAGAAATATCTACACTAAAAAGTTTATGCAACATCCAATACAATTTTGTCTTGCTTTAATTATATTGTTTCATATTCGAGTTTGATGGAATTGACGAATAATTCTTTACATTTGCAATATCTTGTGCATTTGTGACAATTTGTGAGATATCTTGTTATCGATTTGCAATCATTTTTTAATAATTTTGGGTACAATCAATCCACTCCTTATTAAATTTGGGGTGTTTTTTTACATTTTAATTGTTTAATAGAGTTTGTGTATTTGCGTGTGAAGAATTATTTTGTCGGGTGAAGATCACTTTTACGACACTATGCTTGTTGAATTTTAAAAACCGGGTTTCGAAGTTTTACCTGAATATAATTATTTAGAGATCTTGCACGTTAAAATATGAGTTGCAATGCCAGTTTCACTATTACAAGATCGTTTAAAAATTGAACTTTTCTTTGAACTTTAATCGAGGTCTGTATGTTCAGAATTTTAACGTGGCTACTTAAAAGTGAAATTTTTCTGTCCAAACCTAAATATGCTCATTGAATTTCATTGCGACTATAAACACGAGTAATATTCCCGTAGATTGAAAAAACCAATTAGCATGTACAGAAGTTACCTGGTCGTGAATTATAAATTCAGAGGCCGTAGCGGTGTTGCAGTTAAAATTGGCGAGGGATTACGATGTTAGGAGGTCGTTTAACCAATTTGTAATTTCGGCGAAGGTCGGGGGAGTTTGTTCGAAACTAGCGCGAAGCGGTGGACAGGAACGAAAATGAAATTTTTAATTCATTGTTCGAATGTGTTACGGATTTCTCCGGTGGCGCGAATGCCGTTTAATTAAACACCATCGCCGATCAATATACCAGCGTGTGTTTAATTTCGGAAAGATGATTAAAATTCCAGCGAACATCTTGCGGCTTCTATGAAACAACGGTTACGACGCCGTAGACGCAAACTTCTCTTACGATTATTTCAGTTTCACGGTGCAACGTGATATTACTTCACAGAACGATCAAGTCCGTGGCCGCGTATTACAAAACTTCTTGAAGGAGTTAATTTTTAATAAAAGTCCCCGGCAGAATTCCGTTGGAAATATTTACATTTTTCAAGAATCCTTTGAGACTCGAGTTCAGAGGGCGTTTCTTCCTCTAACAAAAAGAAAATACAGTAAAATTCTCATCTAAGCCCAATCCTCCGTGCTGTGACATAGATCGTATAGGGCTACTAGTTCCTTAAACACGCACGCCCCCAGTGGAGGGGATAGTCGAACTGACTAAGATCGTGTAGCTCCGTTCGGATTAGATCAGTACACCGAAAAATATGGTTTATTCAATTCCAATCAAATTATCACTAATGGCAAGATTAATCCTGATTCAATCGAAATTTAGAAATTCTGTCTGGAATTAGATAATGTAGTGTCCGAGCGTACATTATCGATTAGCCAGTTTCTTTGCTGTATCGAATACAGGAGCGTTCGAATCCGAAATTTCTTACGGCATAATCAGTCGCCTGGTAATTGCTATTAATTGCTGGCTTAATCTAGAGTCGCTTTGAGGGTTTTGACAATGGGTGCATAGCACAACTTGAACCCTAGTGTCCTTCCGAAAGCAATATCGGCTCTGGCAAGCCTTCTCGTAGAAAGTTAGGTCCAGAATAGATCAAAGTTCGATCTAAACCAAATCTGGGTTACGGCTAATCTTGTCTCGGGTTCAAATATTCTCGAATTAGGTAGGTGGAGGGAAGCCGGCCGGTTCGTGACGGTCGGAATAATACGATCGGTGTCATCGGTTAGAAATCGTCGACTGGAAAACTGTTCTCCGACTCGACCGATTCAGAAATCATCGTTAACGAGTCGCACACAGGCAGCGGCACGGATTCGCTACCGTGAGATTGAAAGGAACGATCATGATTCGCCGAGGTATTGAACCGCGGTCCCCGTGTTCCAGAGTGTCGGGTCTTAAGCCGATTTACATGGTAATTGAAGCGGAAATAGACAAAAGCAGTCGGTAAATCGGAGCGAATCGCTTTCGAGGCC
Source organism: Halictus ligatus (assembly GCA_028454255.1). Lineage (NCBI taxonomy): Eukaryota > Metazoa > Arthropoda > Insecta > Hymenoptera > Halictidae > Halictus > Halictus ligatus. Next base: position 5,996,218 of record CM052134.1, read on the forward strand.
TTTGCCTTTCCAAATTGTCGACTACCGTCCGATGATTCGACCGTACCTTGTCTGATCGTGTTCATTTTCCCCGATTCGACTTTCGGTCGTTTCGATCGAACGATAACAGTAATTGATAGTCCGACATGCCGATTTTTTAGGTCGTGTATAATCGTTCTTTTGTGGTACTCCCTTTTCATTGGGGCTTTCATCTGCGCGTTGTCTTTACAAACGAATGAAAAATTTGTGAAAGTATTCTTGCGAATTATCCTAGTATCGTCTTTACTTTAACACTTTAACTTATGTTTGCTATGCAAAGAAAATTAGAAAACCTACTTATTTTATGTGTAAGACATGTAAAATAACATTACATGTAGATGATTGATTTAATAATTATCATACAAAGGAAAAATATTAAATTTGTTTATAATTTATATTGAAAAATATAAAATTTTTTTTTTGTTTTATGTTAACTTTTTCGTGAATTTAATAAAGTTCTTTAAAATTAATTCTTCAAAAATACTGCCGGCCCCTGGTGACGTTTTTAAAGTGTTAATATAATAGTTTAGAAAAGGAGAGACGGAGAGGGGGGGGGGAGAAAGAATGCGTGGATAAGATAGTTTTAATTTGTTGTACGTATAGGATATTGTAAATCGAGCCCAATTCTTGGCTGTAAGGTTGAATAAATCAATAGTATTATATAATAGTTTAACAGTGCCAATTTTGTTGGTTGCAGTGTGACAATTAATGAAATATCAGAGACAATGCTACTGTTGAATACATTGAATAAATCTCATTATAATGCAATCCTTTTGAAGAAAAAGAAATAATGTACAATATCTTATATTGTATTCTTTTAAAAATTGTATCGAAATACCCAATGAATTAGATAATATTTCAAGGCAGACGTCTTCAAATATAGCTAATGTTTTACCTCGGCGATTTCAGTTTTTTAAAAGTCAACGGATCCACCCGACGTTATAAAGCGAGGGATTAAAACGATCGAGTTCCACTATCCGTTCCGCATCGCACGGAGATTAAATTCCTAATTGAAGAATAAAATTAAGCAAGGCGCCGCGAACGGTCGACGGGAATGATTTTTGGAACTAGAGTTGCATATAAAATTGTTTGGACGGGCGCACACTGGTCCCAAATCGCCAAAACATGGTCAAAACACCACAACTTATTAAAAAATTATTAGTTCAGCTTGAAAATTGGTATTAGCCCGTTTTTAGGGTCGCCGATCACGAATCTCAACTTGAAATTAGAAAAAACAAAATGGCGGATCCAATATGGCGGACATATACATTAAAAAATTATTGGTTCTGCTTGAAAATTGGTATTAGGCCGTTTTTGGGGTCAAGAATCTGAACTTGAAATTAGAAAATTCGCTGCCTCATATGACCTGAACGAGGGGAAAGACTAATTCTCCGGATAGCAAACTCTACCCTTTGTATCGTATAAAGTAGGTATTCTACTCGCACTTCATAGTTCCCAAAGAAGAAATAATTGAAGAATTGCTGGTCTTTTTACGTACAATAAGATTCTATAAAAAAATTAGAGGTTTCCATTTGAAAAAATAAAGTTGACCTTCAAATGACCTTGCAAACGCTATCCAGATAAAAAACTGATACTGCCTTAAACACGTGTTTTAAAATTTTTTAATATTTTTCATAGTTTTCGAGATGTGTTTCAAAAATATAAAAAAATTTCGGATATATGATTCTTTATAAAAAATCTATTCAAAATCATTCTGTTGAAAATCTGTTTAAATTTTACAGAAAGACTTAGTGCATATCTTTCACAGTTTGACAAGAAATGCAAGGAAAGCACATAAAATACCTACTCTGCGTTACAGATAATACGTTATACTACGTTATTGCAAGATAATACTAGGTAGTAGAAGCTCCAACAAGTTTTAGCGCTAGACCGTGTGTGACTTGCAACTTTTTCTCTACATCTTAAAAATTTATGCCTTTACTTTTACTCTCTCTCTCTCTCTCTCTCTCTCTCTCTCTCTCTCTCT